>PNEQ01132970.1:0-15887 GCA_003012365.1 Medauroidea extradentata | reverse complement strand
AATATTGCTTAGCTGCGACATTCGACTATAGTCGAATATACAAAATATTGCTTAGCTGCGACATTCGACTATAGTCGAATATACAAAATATTGCTTAGCTGCGACATTCGACTATAGTCGAATATACAAAATATTGCTTAGCTGCGACTTTCGACTATAGTCGAATATACAAAATATTGCTTAGCTGCGACATTCGACTTTAGTCGAACACCGAATTAAATGACTCTGTAAACACTATCCGTGTGGCTTTCTCGCTTAAAATTAATAATTAAAAAAAACTATTTACAAAAAACAGATTTTAAAAAAAATTTCACACTTTCTTGCCATAGTTAAAATGTTTTATCCCGCAGCAAAAGAGAATATATAATATTCTGTGGTTTCATTCTTGTGCAAGGAGTAACAAAGGCAACTTGATTGTCCAGTTGCTTGCCAACAGCTGTGGGAAACTAGTCCGTACTGACAGCTTGGTTTGGAATACAACATATAGCGTATTATACACTTGTTTTAAGACGAGTCCTCGACTGGCGCATGGACGGCATTGCAGTGTGTCACGCGTATTATTTTTTATGCGAAACCGCTTAAGGCTCGGTTTCAGTCGCCTTATTGAATTTTATTATTTTCCACTTTTTTGGATTTCTGAGAAAAAAAAGTTAAATATGAGATTATACCTCAAATTCTATTTACATGTCGCTACAGTGCAGACCTTGCGATTTGGCTGTTAACTTATAATTACGCCGCAATTTGTCGGGTAAATTACGAATATAAAAAAATTTGCCATTGAAATTGCCGCGTAATTTTAAGCAGCCAAATCGCAAGGCCTGTACTGTAGCGAAATATAAATAGAATCTGAGGTATAATCGCATATTTAACATTTTTCTTTTTAGAATTCCAAAAAAGCGAAAAATAATAAAATTCAATATGGCGACTGAAACCGAGCCTTAACTTATTCGTATTATGTTTACCTACGAAAACTTGGAACTATGCTTCTATGTTTTCAAAAATTCAGCACGCTTGTTAGAAACATGATTGTTGGGCCTCAAAATGGCTAAACACGGTTTTTTTTAGACTGCTTTAACTCCGAAATTAATACCAGAATTCGTAAAGTGCAATGCGAGAGGCATGTGTACGTGTTTACTTCAAACTATTAAAACACAAAATGTGGTCATCGCTTAAAGTCCCGTAGGAAAAGGACTACAAGCAAAACCTTGCACGCCAGTTTGTCGCGTTGCGAATAGAGGCGATATGCTTCTCGTCAAGTGTGGGGCACTGGCTCTTATCGCTACGCTGTTCTCACGCGTCACAGGTGGAAATTTCACACCGGCGAAGACTCCTCTCAAGAAGCCCGGGGCTTGACAGAAGTATAATTGCCATTATATGCCGTTTTAGCAATTGATTTCGTGTGTAGTTAACTGTTATAGCTTGCTACAATTATGCGTATGACGTGTATTTAGTTGGCCCTATTTCAGTTTGTTAATGATCAAGATTTCGAACAGTTCTGCTTATCTGAATTTTGCTAATACTGATATTAGGACAATCTGAACAAGTTGGCAAGGAGGTGAAAATTAAAAATTAACACTATCAAATTTTAATCTACTTTCTTTCTGAAAAAGTTCACATTTACTATGTAGGTCTACACTGCCCTAGGGAGAAAGCCACAAGGGCACGGCTACCGCAATTTTCATTACCATTTTTTTATTTTTTATTTGTACCAGATATTTTTTTCTTCTTATTTTAGACACGAAATGTGACTAAATTTGGCTCTTATAAAATTTTTTTATCTCTCATAGTGTTCGTGTAATCGCTTGTTACAGTCATATTTTGCGTGTTTCCGTTTTGACGACTACACTAAAACCAACTGATATACCAAACTAAAAAAAATCAGAATGGATAAAGACACTGCAGGCTACAATGGCATGCCCATAAAATTAAAGAATAAAAATTATTCGAATTTTAAAAAAATGCTGAAGATGCAAATAAAAATTTTAAAAAATTCAATATATTTTTTTTTTTTAAATACAAATAATTTTTATTATTAAATTTTATGAGCATGTCATTGTAGCCTGCAATGTCTTTATCCACTGTGATTTTTTTTTTAGTTTGTTATATCAATTGGTTTTAGTGTGGTCGTTAAAACAGAAACATGCAAAATATGAATTTAACAAGCCATTACGCGAAAACTATGAGAGATAAAAAAATTTCATAAGAGCCAAATTTAGTCACATTTTGTGTCTAAAATAAGACAAAAAATATCTGGTACAAATTAATAATAAAATAATGGTGATGAAAATTGCGGTAGACCGCGCCCTTAACTCCGAGAGATCAAATTTTACAGGAGAGCAAAATGTTTATTTTTTCATAACACACTCTCATTTTTGTAAATAATTTCAATGTTTCGGTTTTATTACGTCATTCGACATTTGAAATTTATTTGGTATTGCTTTTTGACATCTTTCTTCAAAACAACAACTTAAGGCTTTTATTCTCAGTATTAGGCCTAATTTTGGATTTGAGGAATATTTTAATAATATTTTACACAGGCAACGACTGGTTTTAAGCCGTTTATCCTTAGTGAAAATATGTGTGTTGGTACCAACTATTTAAATATATATATATATATATATATATATATATATATATATATATATATATATATATATATATATATAATTTTTTTCCCTCCAAATTTTCCAAATTTATTCCTTGGTAAATCAGTACATACTTGCTAACTGGATTAGTTAAGCCTTCATATCAATTCGTTAACATTATTTTTTGGTGTAATGTTATTATGAATGCTTTGGCTGATGCAATATTACGCCGTATGTAATCGTCGTCAACTTGTTAAATTTTACTGCAAACTCATAACTTTCTGCTGGGAAGAATTCTAAAACATATCCGATAATCCGAACAAGGGACAAAAAATAAGTTTGAATCATCGGTATTATACTTCACGACATATGACCGATACACTAATCTGTATTACTATGAATCAAAAATCTTAAATTTTTATAATTACGCTCAACCACACCGTGTCCGGAATTAACGACAAAATTAAAAATAATTTAGCAGAGCGTGGTTTCGATCCACGGACCTCTGGGTTATGGGCCCAGCACGCTTCCACTGCGCCACTCTGCTACACGGACATTATACATTCTCAAAACTGTGCTCTGGGTTTAATCACGAGCAAGTCGTAACATGTTTTGAAACTATAATGTGTACTAAACATGCCTGCACACTGTGAATATTCCCACAGCGAGTCACCCATCCTTTGCTACTTTGTGGACTCGTTATTGATCCAGACCTACCATGACGTCACACGGCTTTAAGCTGGATTCACAAGAGCGAGACGGATGCGGAACGAAGGACGCAATGTGACACTAAAAATTCTCGTAATTGGGAACAATTGTTCGTCTGACGTGCGATTATTTATTTTGGGGGGGGGGGGGGAGGAATGGTATATTAAATTCAAATAGTTCCTTTCCACAACTTGTACGACAGTCATATATGTTTACAGTTATTCGATTTTTTTTTTTCGTTTATTTGAAATGTATTTAAAGTATCCACTGACATTCCAAAAATGTGTAAAGTCACAATTCACACGTTTAGAGTATTTAAAAAATTTTAACCGTGTCTCAATTCGCCAGTGGCGCGGGAATGGGGGGTACGGGGGTACAGTATACCACCCAAATTTTGGAGGGTGGGATACAATATACCATTTGTACCCCCCCCCCCCCATAAATTTGTGTTACTGAAAATTAGATAAGACCTTATTTCGTATTTTTTTTATTAATGTTAGTGATTGTACACGTCCCTACTTGTACTCTACTGTCAAAATCACAATATATCCTTCTGACTAAGGTGGAAATATATACCCACGACAGGGGGAAACGAGGAAGGTGGTAGGTTATAAGTTATATTCAGACCATCTTCTGCATAAAGGAAGAACTGTTTTCTGTGACTTCACTGAGTTTTATCACTGTATGCGCGTACGGTGAAATGAATTCTTAGGCCATCTGCTCCATGTAACGTCGAAAACATTCTTGCTAACAAATACAATAAATAAAATATTCACTCTCAAGATACATAAAGGTTGAACGACAATACGTATCGATAGAACTGCAGAATGTAACTCCAGTGTAAATTTTTATCGCTGGTAGTGCTTGCTTTACGGATCGTCTGTTTTGGAAATTTTACAAACTAAGTAATCCCCCCCTCCCGTAATTAAGTTATTTTATCCAGTAAATAACGTATACAACTTTTCGTTAGATATTTCTGTACGCATCATTCTGAAGCAAGCAACACCTCGGTACATCAACTGCACGAATAGGTAGATATCACTGGCTAATCGAAAATAAAATTTTACATATTTTAGTCCTTTTATGAGTCTAATTAAAAAAAAAACTTCATTACATATCGTAGACAGACTTTTGTTAAAGTATCCAATTTAACTGATAATTAAGACGGTAACACTTATGCCTAGTATCAGCTAAATCAACAATTCTTTGAAGAAAAAAAAAATATCAACCTAGAGAGTGAGAATTTAGAAATATCCTGAAACATACTTACTACCATTCACGTAATCATCATCATGAAGCGAAAAGCAGCTTTACATTTATCTGGATCTTCAATTTTTTTTGCTATAACACAGGCAATTCCGATAATAACTACACATTTTAAGCTGTGAAAACTTGCTAAGTCAAAGACAAAACAAGACAAATCTTCCACTCAAAGACTACTAGCATTGCGACAAAACAGGAGTCACATTTTATTCCTCAGTGTAAAAACCTTATCTTCATAAACCGTTGTCCAGACCTGTAATTCTAAGACCGTAATTGTAATAATAAATGTACGAAAATGTATGTCTATGTTGGTACGTTTTGAAATTTTCAGTTATAGACTAATATACGATATGTAAATATGTGCTTGTTTGTTCGTCTTCTATGTGTTCCTGTATCTGTACCATTCCTCCGACTGAGGTGAAGTTTGGTGAGTTGAGTTGTGCGTGCGTCCGTGAAGGCTTCTGACAAAATAAATTTGAAGAAGGAGGAGGGGGGGGGGGGGTAACGTGGTAGAAGACAGAATGTCGTACCCGAAAAACGTAGTAAAAAAAACTTTGGAGATTTGTGCGTGTATTCGCGAAGGTTTCTGCCATAAATATCCCGTGAGTAGGTTTTCCTCCGTATAACAGGTTGATAAAGCTGTTTTTAGCCATCATTTTGAGTGGTTGCGAAATGATTTACGCAATTGATGTGATGGCTGAAATTACTTTTCCGTTTATACTTGAAGTGCATTTTGTTTTCATACATTAGCACAACGGGCACAGGTGGAGCAGTTTCGTACAAAAAACGTATTTAGGAACACACTACAAGGCATTTTAAGCGTGTGGTAAGTGACGCCTTTAGGCCCGTTCTACAGTGAAACGGAAACGTAAGAATGCGGACGCGTAACACGCAAACGAAACGAGCACACGGGATGAAACAAATATTCTATTCTACAATGCATGAAAACGCATGCGTAAACGTACAGACTTGCAAGTTGCAACATGTGAAACTGAAAAGTATTGTTCAAATAAATTTCTGACATAAGTGAATATTTAATTTCACATTCGTATGTGGTTTAGTATGTTATCAATAGTATAGCAAGGCCATGTACGTGTTTTCTATTAAAATAAAAATTGTTACAGCCACATTAATTTAACTTAAGGAGCCTGCCTAGATAGGTTGCGTTTGTGTGTTTGTGTGAGGCAGGAGCAGTAAGAGTGCCGTTGACCGACGTATGTATCGCCTCTCCGTGCAAGCCACTCAGCTGGCGTGCAGAACTTCACTATTATTATTTTTCCAATGTGACTTTAAGTGGTGCCTACATTATTTTATTCGTGAGCAGCGTAGTTCAAAGTCTAAGGCTTGTTTCTATAGTTGTTTTTTTTTAATCTGGATATTATTCTTCCAGATACGGCAGTCTGGAAATCCCATTTTTGGCCATTTTGAGGGCCCCGAAAATTATGTTGCTAATGAAGGTTCCGAATTTTTCAAACTATAGCGACAAAGTTCGAAGCGTGAGTTATTTTCGTAGATATACCAATACAACGCGCGTTAAATGGTTTCGTAAAAAAAAATAACCGTAATTCGCTGCAACGCACTTTGAAGCGCAGGTAGTGAAGCACCGTAATGAAATTCAGTCAACATTTGATGAATTAATTTTTTTTCCGTACGTTTAATTTTTTTTTTTTTAATAGCACTTCACGAAAAGTATTCCGTAGTCTTTTAGTCGCAAATAATAATTGTCAATACATAGCGCGATGGAGAATTTAATTGTTGACCGTGAAAACTCAACGTGTCAAATGATGTAAACGAATACGGCTGCGAAAGATGAAATGCTCGGCTGCTATTGGTTACACGCAAGCACGGATATGTAAGAGTTCAGAGTTGGCCAACACTCTTGCGTTTCCGCATGCTTATCCGTTTCCACTTGCGTCCCTGTAGAGCACACTCGGGGTGTCTTGCGTTTGCGTTTTCGTGATACGTATGCGCTTGCGTGTCACTGTAGAACGAGTGCGTGCTAGATAAATAAACGCTGAAAACATCAGTTGAATTATACGCTTTTTACGAAGCCAATATGAATAAAATACTCAATGACAATCCTAGATAATGGTTTTTGCCAACTTTATGAGTAAATATTTATCCAGAATTACTAATTCGTTACGCGTAATCTCTTGCGCCGCAGTTAAATGCACGAGGTTTCGACGTCAGAGATTGTGTCTTAGAAGTTCGTAACACTGGAAACTATTTTGTTTAAAACTTTGGCTAAAACTATTGTCTAGGATTGCTATAGGCGGTTCGGAATAAAGCGAGCACTCAACAAAGCCCTGCTAAAGTTCTATTTTCAACCAGTTCGTATCTTTCCGCACGTAACGGCTAACAAAGGGAAATGTCTAACCTCTCCAGACACGTCACTTTATGTTTGCGCGTGTAAGATAAATTGTGCAGTCGGTAGTAACCTATATAGTTTGGTAAAAAATAGTTTGTAAATTATATCAATTTCAATTATGTCAATTTTGGTTGACTTTGTTTCAGTATTGTTGTATTTAAATAGGAAAATACACGGAACTATGTTGTGTAACTTCGCTGCCAACCATACAAGCAGTAAGGTAACTGTAGTTAACGATGAAATATGTGCAGTAACGGCTAGTGATATTTTTCAGAGGTAAAATTTTTAGTGCTCACTTTATCCCGAACGACCTATATTGTTTAATTGGCTTCAAGAAACCTACAGTTACAAATTAATAATTTTAGCTCTTAAAATGCGTTGCAGCGAGTTACGATTGTTCTTATTTTGACGAAACTATGAAACGCGCATTATATTAGTATATGAACGAATAGAAAACACACTTCAAACTATTTCACTATAGTTTTAAAAATTCTGCACGTTTATTAGGAATGTAATTTTCGGGCATCTCAAAATGATCAAAAATGGCTTCTCCGGACTGCCGTATCTGGAAAACTAACAACCGGATTAAAAAAACACAACTATTAAAACAAGCGTTAGACTTTGAACTATGCTGGCCACAAATAAAATAAAGTGGTCACCGCTTTAAGTCCTGTAGGGAAAAGAATAATAGTAAAGCATTACCCGCCATCTGAGTAGCTTGCGTGGAGAGGCGATAATACATTACATACGTCGGTGAACGGACACCTTACAACTATATAGATTTTCTACCTCACACACACAAAGGCAGCTTATCTAGGGAGGCACCGTGGTCCTCCTGCGTGTAGCGTCTTCGCGTTGTGACGTCACGGCCAGACGTCCTCGCGGGAGGATCAATTATTCAGGTCGTCAACAACGACCGACGTCGTCCGCTCCTGACCGCCATGATCTATTGCCAAGTAATAATTTAGCATCAACCCTCCCTCCTCCTCTTCAGTAACCAACCCCCTCCCTCCCTCCCGCCTTACTCAGCCCCAGCCGCTACTTAGAAAAACCGCAGTCACTAACAAACTGTCCTTGACTCTGCGAGGAGCTCAGCAATTGTCAGCTCACTTGTTACTTTTATTACTATTCCCCTTATTGTCTTCATTTTTTTCTTTTCCTGCTTTGTTGTTTTTGCCGTCGGCGATAGTCGGCTGTTTTTTGTCGCCGCGGGGAACTTCCACGGCCTCGCGCACCGGCGCGACGCGGCGACGAGCGACGAAGACCGTGATTAGCGACGTCCAGTTACGTCTGTAAGGTTGGCAGCGATATGTGGATGTACGTACCATCTGGGTGGAAGTATTGCACGTTCGAGGTTCTAGAAGTGCGGAGACTGTAAGGTCGAAACAGCACTAGATTCACGCCTCACCCTAGCCTCTATGTGCAAGTCGCTGAACTGAAGAGCATCTCGCCAACTCGCTTCTATGACGTCATATTATACATTGTAGACGCCTATACCATTTAAAAGATTCTGCACCAAGTCTTTCATGTTAAAAAAAACTCCTCATAACACCCATTCAATCCGTTTTCTGTCATAGAAAATAAGATTTAATGACTACGGGTGAACCTGAGATGGGAATACACACGTTAAAAGTTCTTTAAACGCTGTAAATTATCAGACATCGCTTATGAGCGTTGAGTAATTTTCGAATAATCTGGTTAACTTACTAAACTCTGCGCACCACTCGGCGCCCTGAGTAGACAACCACCTTAAGAGTGTGTTGTAGATAAATAAACGCTAAAACTATCAATTGATTTATACGCTTATTCCGAAGTCAATATGGATAAATTACTCAATGACAATCATAGATAATGGTATTTGCCAACTTTATGAGTAAATATTTATCCAGAATCACTAATTCGTTACGCGTGATCTCTTGCGCCGCAGTTAAATGCACGAGGTTCCGACGTCAGAGATTGTGCCTCAGAAGTTCGTAACACTGGAAACAATTTTGTTTAAAACGTTGGCTAAAACTATTGTCTAGGATTGCTATTGTTTAATTTTCGCAAATTGGCTTCAAGAAACCTACAGTTATAGGTCAATGCTTTTAGCGTTGGATTGGTGCATAAAACCGTAAAGTGCAAATTTTTATGTTTACGACTCTTTACGCAAAAACTATGAAGGATACACAAATTTCCTAAGAGAAAGATTTAATCACAATTTATGTCTAGCATAAGAAAAAAAAATATCTGGTACGAGTATAAAAATAAAGAAAGACGCTGAAAGCTGAGGTGAACCGCGCCCTTAACCTATAAAATTTCAATCACGGACTGTAAGGGTGGTATTCTTAAACATTTTCATTTGCGGCCCGCAAACGAACCCACAAACTGCACTCGCTCAAGTGTAGCTTGAGAGGAGAACGGCCCACGAACAACATTCAAATCATTTTGAAGATTCTTGAACGAAAGCTAGGTTGAGAGAGTTCTTCTTCCAACAAATAAAATGGTGGCCAAGTGTTTCGAATGGGAAATCATGCGTCGTATTTATTGTGAAAAATTTTGCAAAACGTAATTAACTGCTATGAAGAAAGTTAATAATATGGACTTTATGGGGATAAAATGTTGAAAAACAATTGCGAGTAGCTGGAATATTAAAAGTGCACTGTATAAAACAGCTACAATTTGATTTTTAAAAAAATGTGTAACATTAATAATAACGCTTTTGTGCAGACAGTAAAATAACATAAATTTTTAAGATTAACAGACCATGTATGCTTTAATCGTAAAACGTTAAGGCATTCTATACGTTAGTCACAGCACCAATCAAAATATACTTTTCTATTACCTAATAACGTATTACAATTTTTGTTCCAAAGTATTTTACGTTTTACACCTTATCTTATTTGCGCCGTTGAAGAACTAAGCTCGTTGAATCGTTCGCCGAATACATCAAACCCGCCTCAAAATGCCGCTCGTGCACTATCATCCAAATTGTTAAGAAAATTATCCGCCATTTTGCCAAGTTACGAACAGGTTGATAATAGGTAATGTTTGCGAAGGGGATAGGATAGGTACACGCTCTCGTAACTTTGCGAGCCCACGCAACTGTATTCACGACGCAAACGACTCGCTAATTGCGTTCAAAAATCCTGTTTCTATGCCGGGAAGGATGCGCACTGGATGCATCACGCATTCTCCGCGCAAATCGACAATGAATACCAGTCTAAGAGCGTTGGTGCACTGACATGGACAATTTCGACACACAACATCGTTTCAGTCTGGACAACTACTGATTGATCAAGTCAGAAATACAAGTACGTCAAGTCATGAAGCAACGTTTTGATTTTCATAAGAATGAATTGTTTTATGGACATTCACCATTGCTCATGATTTGTTGACCAAACTTGTGTTGAACGTCATTCAACTCAAATTTGGTCAACACATCATGATCAATAGCGGATATCCACAAACCAATTCATTCTTCCCACTGCAAGTAACAGTTAAAAATATCTCTCTCTCTCTCTCTCTCTATATATATATATATATATATATATATATATATATGAGCAGACCAATTCCAAAACTCTCCTTGTCCATCTCCAAGGAAAAATGAGTTCTCAACAGATTTGTGTGCCTTTTGAACGTGCGCTAAAGTTACCGTGATGATAGTTTCCAAAACTCGCCTTATTCAATAACAGATACACTTTGAAAAACTGCTTTAGCCATGTCACAAATGGGCTTGCAAATCAGTTTTTCATGATTTGCTCAGTTTTAGTGAAAGTGGACAAGGAGAGTTTTGGAACTGGACCACTCATATAAAATAAATAAATAAATAAATAAATAAATATATATATATATATATATATATATATATATATATATATATATATATATACACACACACACACACTAGCAGTGTGCCCGCGGCTTTGCTCGCGTGTATTACTCACAGCAGATATACTACATTTCATATATGTTTGGATAAATTTGACAGCAACATATGAGCAATAATTTTCAGATATTTGTGATTTGTTGCACACTGCAAGACACTTTTAGCTCTAATATGAACCTGAGATGTCCATTTCAGCACTTGTACTGCAAAGTTTGTCGTGTGTAGTGACACAAATAACTAAACATTACAAATTGTTGCTCATAAGTTGCTGTCAGATTTATCCTAACTTATGTGAAATGGAGTGTATCTCTTTGTACACCAGATAGGTAGTTCAGTCACCAAGCGTTAGAATGACAAATATGCTAGTTGAGTTAACTCTGCTGCAGGATAAGTAGCTATAGCTGTCCACGCGAAAAGCAGTCTTAAGTTTGTCCCTGCCACTAACAGCGACCTCGCCTGGGACTTATTTATAGTCACAGCAAAGTTGACGTTGTGGGGTAATTACAGACTGTTAAAATGTAAGAGGGTAATCGAATGAAATGCGTTGTTTACGTGGTATTAATACTAATTTCCCTCGAGCACAACCATTGGTGACGGTGCCCTCAGTAACATGTTAGTTTTTCAAAACCTTCACTTTAAATTAAGAGGCATTAAGGGATTTTGGCGGGATAATGTTTCGGTGAAATATAAACATATTTGGTGCCCCAACCTTGAGGTTAGTGAGATGGTATATGTGGGCTGATGCTGTCGAGGAACTTCAGTGGATAGAGGACTGCATAATTCATTTTCATCACTATTGAACTTCATTCAAATTACACTAATTTCATCTGCCTTGCAGTTTTTTTTGTGTTAGACTTGCACGTTTGCACAGTTTTTAAAGGGGATTTCAGCCCAGAACCTCCCGGACAATAGATCGGAACTACATACAACTGCGCCACATAACGTAGAAATTATTCATGAAAACTACTTTTAAAAATGAAATATTAATTTCCTGCTCATAGAGAGGTTGTACAACATCGCGTCTCGATAAAGTTGCAGAAGTAAACTACTGTATAATTTGTTTCTTGCTGTTCGTACCTGTTTTACGGATCTTCTGCCTTGAAAGTTCACAAACAAAGTTATCTATTCAGATAAGTTATCTAACAAAATAAAAAAAAACACATTCATTAACTTTTTAGGTACTTACGTAAGCATCATTCTGACGCGGTTACCACCTCAATATCTCTACTGGTTAGATAAGTATCATTGACTGATAGAAAACAAATGTTATGCCTTTTTTACCTCTTTAGATGTGAAATTTCGAAAAATATTAATTGAACCTTTTAAATATTTGTTCAAGTATCAAAGTGAAATAAAAATCACGACAATAGCTCATTCATTCAAATCAAAACCCCGAAAATTCATTAAAAATCACATGTCACTCCTGTACAGTACTGAAAGTTCGAATTTTGAAAAATTTTCGATATATATCTATTACGAATCGAAAACACATTTTACCTTTCTTTTTTAACCTCTTTGGGGCCGAATTCGGAAAATCTATTTTAATGGTTTTTGGGAAATTTACAAATGCAACAATATAAAGCAAAGCGCACTTCGAAATCTCGATTGGTGCGATAGAAATGGAGGACTAACCGAAACACATTTCATGTATTCCCCCCCCCCCCCTTAATTAAAGAATTTCGAAACATCTTGGAGTCATGTTATAGACATTTGTATACGTAACCAACAGAAGTAAAAATCACGACTATAATCAATTGTGTTTCAGTGATAAAGACGATTCATAAAAAACATATTTGGCCCTTTTTTTACTGCTTGGAGTCGAATTTCATAAAATCATAAAACACCTTTTTGGGTATTTACGTAAGCAACATTTTGAAGTGAATACCAACTCTCTACCCCGAAGGATTCAATAGAAATCGATAGTTAATCGGAAATACACATCCTTAGATGTTAAATTTCGGAAAATCCTTACTTTGGTTAATATGCATTTTTATAATTGTTCAATTAAAGTAAAAGCAAAAACCACGATGATAGGCCATCGGGTTCGAGATCTATTGACGTTTCTTCGGAAACACATTTCACCCCTTTTCACCTTCTTAGAGGTCGAATTTATTTCGAAAAATCCTTTCTTAGTGCTCGCCTACGACCTGAGGGAAAACCACACGAAGTATTTCACGATTCTAGGTCCAGTGGTTTGGGCTGCAGTTTGATATGTCATGAGTGTTCTCTTATCTATATGTATGTGTACATATATGTACGTATGTGTGTATATATATGTATGTGTATATATGTGTGTATATATATATATATATATATATATATATATATGACACTATACTAGACAGATCAAAGTTCAGAAAACTAGTTGACAATCACCACTTTACATATCAACCAAATGCTAACGTCAAAAATACCTGGTCAGAAGATCGCAAGAAAAGCCACAGTGAGATAATGAAGAGATTTTGGGAGAAGAAGAAAAAGGCAAATACATCAGCTAAATAAGTTCATTCGCGTTCCTTAGTTGGGAATGACGAAGAAAGAATATGTATGTGTATGTATATGTATGTGTATATATATATATATATATATATATATATATATATATATATATATATATATATACAAACATATACACACATACATACATATATCCTATAAAGCACATGTTCTGAATGAATCGTGAGTTCTGGAAGTGTCCATATGAAATTCAAAGTGCTCACAAAAACACCTCGTGAACACAGTTGCAATTTCCTGCCTTGTTGTTAGGACTCGTAACTTTATGAAGTTACAGTGGCCAGTCTAAATGTAACCATGTGCAGTTTAGCCATTTTCCTGTTTTCCTTGCACCAATATATTTAGATGAAGAATCAAATAAAATACTCCTCAAAGAAACAGTTTTACTGAACTAAGTGCGAATGAAGATCAAAATGCGTTTCGTATTTCAACGTTAAAGATATTATTTTGGCATAAAATCATAATTTTATATTTTTATAAAACAGTGTTAGCTTTGTAGACGATACTTATAAGTACAAATTTCCCTTACAAGAAAATTTTAGCTTGCATGTTTTTCTCATAACGGTGCTTAAAAACGAAAGTTGCAGGTTAACGCTGCCGTGTAAATAGTAAAAACCAGTTGTAAATACTTAAATAAAATTACTCTCGGTTAACTAACATCCCGCGAGCTACTAAATAAAACGTTTAGAAACCCTCAGTTTAACATTTATATTTAAAAATTAACCCCAAAAAAACACGAAAGAAGTTACAAATTCGGCAATTTTTTAAAATACGTAAATAATTCACTGGGAGTTGTAATAATATTTTGTTACATAGGCCGTGCCATGTTATTTATCTGTGAATTATTTTCACTAAAGTAAGTCAATTGATCTTCACTATTTGCATGGCAGCGTAACGTGTAAATTTTGGCTTTGACGCGAGAATACTATGACAGATAAAATTCTATTTCGTAAGATGAAACTGTATACTCGAAAGTAGAATACATATATTCCAGAAACAACATTTTCACCAGCTTTAACGTCTGCATGGTTGTTCGAATCACGTGATATTTTTAAGTGAGAGAAGCCCGTTTCCTACAAAACTAATCTTACTTCATAAAAATATAAAATCACGGTATTATCCCTGCTTGAATACTCTTAAGGTCAAGATCTTTCAATTATTAAAAAAAATTGCAAATCACTCAAATATTTTTTAACCAAATGCATTGAAATATTTGAGACTGTGTACAGTCATGCGATACACAATCTTGCCAGAGCATTTTTGTAATAGTGTACCGTTTGCTAGCAAAAAAAATATTTTGCTTAATTTTGGCTTATTTTGACAACAAAATATGTGGTTCTTCAGGGAAAAAAATCTAAAAATTAGTTTGGTGTATTGCAACAGAAAAATTCAGAATCAAACGATGATATACAAGTGTTAAAACTGTACGAATGAATTTTTGATATATGTATTAAATTGAGACCTTGCGATTTAGCTGTTATCTTATATAAATACGCTGCAATGTGTGTGGAAAATGTTATTATATTCATAATTTGCCCGACATATTGCGGCCTAACTATTCATTACTAATTCAACTGCCATGCTTGTACTGGAACACAAATTAGATAGAATTTGCGGTGTAGTCGCCGATTTAACATTTTAATTTTTAGAATTCCAATAAAGCGAAAAATAATAAAATTCAATATGACGACTGAAACCGAGCCTTAAGGGGTCCGCCTGGGATGATGTATTTGGTGCGCTCGTGGTCTAGAATGTGGTAGCTATAAGGACGACACAGCGCGCGCTTCATACCTCACCTTGGTCTCTAGTTGCAAGTCACTGAACTGGTTTGCAATTTTCTAGACGGCAACTCGCCTCTATGAGACATACAATGGTGCCTCTATCATTTTATGACGTAATATTAATGACAAAGGTGTTTTGTATACGTTTAAATATTTTTAAAACTTTAACACCTAGATTTCTGTACCTTAAAAACAAGGCAAATACACCAAGTTCCGCCATTTTTTCACCCGCAAAAAAATGGCTATAAAGAATACTGGAGGAACGTAAAATGGGTATATTATCTCTACACACGCAAAACGTTCTTTAATTTATTATTCTATTCCTAAGTAATCATCGCCACACTTTCTAAACAGTTTTTTTTTTAAATAAACCTGTATCGGCTGGAGCTTTCCATGCCCGTCGACGGCCCCTGAACAGGGGTCACTTTAAGGAGAAGCCAAAATACGAGTTTAAGGCCGTGTTCGAACTCAGGTGCACATATGTTTTTTTTTTACCCTTGCGTTTTTCACTTGCCCTTGGATATGTGCTGGATGAATTCAAACAGCCCTACTTGTCATTCCGTCAGGGGCGTCTTAAACGGGAGGGTAGGGGGGGGGGACGCCCCCCACAAAAAAAATTCGTAGTTTTTAAGATTTTTTAAGATTAAGATTTCCTTCAGTTATATATTAAATATTTTAAAGCAGAAACTCTTTAAATAGCAGCATTTTGCACCTTAAAATATAAAATTCCCCGGTGAAGGACTCCTACACACCCCTTTATTACGTAGGTTATATGTACACTTTCTCTACCAGTGATG
>PNEQ01132969.1:0-15887 GCA_003012365.1 Medauroidea extradentata | reverse complement strand
TATATATATATATATATATATATATATATATATATATATATATATATATATATATATATATATATATATTCTAATTTTTCGGAATTTCACACAACATGGTGTACACATAGTACTTACTACTTCGTAGGGTGACATGAGTTTTATGTATTTTGTTCTTGTCGAGTTTGTATTTTCAAAATGATTGCAATCCTAACAATATTTTTCACACAAGATATCACTGAGACCAAATTTCATAATTTCATTTTAAACTTGGTATGCATAAAAATTCTACTTGTTAAGGTGTGTTATTTTTAAGATATTTTGACTACGCTCTATTTGTTTTTTTAAAAATCGTTGTTATTTAAAGATTTTTTGAATACAAGAAATTCTTAAGTAACCATTATTTACAATTTTATCAAACTTGGTACACGTATAATACTTATTAAAGGGAGTTAACTTAAAAGTATTTTTCTTCGTTCTATCGTTCTAGTTTTTTTTTAAATTACGGCTAGGTGAACATTTCTAATCACACGAGATGTCTAAGAAGAATTTTTAAAAAGTTCATTTAACTCGGTAACCAGTCTTGGTAAGGATAGCTACTTGACGTTTATGTTTTAATTTTTTCGTCCTGTAGTTCTTATTATTTTTAAATAGCGGCCACTGAAAATTTTGATTACTTGAAATACCCGCGTAACCAGTTTTCAGAATTTCATGAAATTCGATGGTTTGACTTTTGTGTGTTATGCTCATGCAGTGTCCCTCACATTAAAACGGCTGCTATTTGAATATTTTCGATCGCACAAGATATCTGAAGAAACAGTTTTTAGAATAATAGCAACCCTTGCGCACATATAACATCTACTTACTAAGTCAACTTGACCTTTATGATTTTTGTTCATGTCACGTTCATGTAATTAAAAAGCTGTAATTTTAACACTTCTTGAGCACATAACATGCTGAAGGCATTAGTAATCCGAATTTCATAAAACGCAGTACACATGTTCTTAGGACAGCGATATTTTCTTCTTTGTATTTTCTTCACAGCGTATTCAACTCTTTACTAAATGTTCCAAAATTTCGTTAACTATGGTACACTTTTAGTAAAATGTAACGTAGTGTTTATTTTATTTCTAAATGGTTCTTTTAAGTAATGTACGTTTTTCGGTTTTCTAATAATTTCATTACTTTTTTAGAAGTACGATAAAGATTCTAAGGAATTTTCCCATATAGGCACCTTTATCGTCTATGCTGATAATATATTCTCTTGAAAAACTTTGTAAAGGTCACGTAAGCACTGACTTCGAATCGTTAAATAATAGGTATATTTTATCTGGCTCTCGTTAAAAAATGGAACAAAGCAATCAAAACGAGACAACTGTTACGAGTGCTAAAATCACACAATGTATAATCTGGCGCGTGATAACTAGCACGCATGTTCTACAGGGTTTACCAACTGTAAGTACAGCAAAAAACTTATCAAAAGTAATTAGAGGTTCAGTCAAATGTCTTGCCTTTTCTGGCGCCAATAGTGTGAAGTTCAGTTTGATGTTGTTAATGCTGATGCACACAGAGCTGGATTATTGGACGACATGCCGTATGAAGGAGTAATTGAACGAGAGTCGCTTCTAGCTAGGTCCCCAGACGTAACTTCATCTGAGCATGTCTGAGATATATTATCATTTATCATATTATGAAGGCCATTATCTCTGCTGATTTTACGATAGTTATTTTTTAACCCTAAATGAAAGCAGATATCGAAAAACTCTTACACAATTTTGTTGGAAATAGTGTATGCTAAATTAACTTATTTTTAAGACAAAATATAAAATTGTTTTTAGCAAATAATGAAGTTAAGACAGTCCCGTTAATGAACAAAATAGCCGGATGTAGACATCTTTTTATCTTCAAAAACTGGACTAGATAGTAAAAACTATTTTTTCTTTAATTTTGCAACAGTTTTTCGATATCTAGCAGAACGCGGGTATTGTGGGCCCCTTTTTTTGTATTTATGTTGTATTTCAGAATCTGTATAACATATTTACATCTGTCTATTCAATATGATTGCTAGATATGTACGTGTAACTAGAGTACAGAACCTATTAATTTCACTCAACATGTTGGTTATATATATATATATAGACACACACAAGTCTGCAAAGGTCCACTTAACCCGAACAGCATGGGTTAAGTGGACCCATGAGTCCAATTTACCTATCATAATTTACTAAAAATTTTGTACAAGTCTATTTCAGAGATAATGTAGGATTTAAAATGAAGCTAAGCAGAATCATAACATACATATTTACTAAAATATTCTTCATTTGTCATTGACGCACCAGAAACACTCTACATAACTGAAATAAGGATGCATCAAGCAAATTAGTAAATGTCTGTAGACATATGTGCATTGATTTTGCAAATATCACATACAAAGTGCACAGTTTCATTGTCAGCACATTCTTCATGTCTCCAGTCCGAACACTCCAAACACTGAACCCAGTTCTCCCCAGCTGTCATCAGAAAACTTTCCAGAGCAATAGATACAGACAGCATCAGCTTCATCGCATCTACTTTATACGCACAGTTGATTACTTTGTGCATAGTCTTCTCAGATGTCTGTTGAGTTTGGTCATTTTTCTTCTTTCCAATGGGCTGAAACGAAGGAATGTTTCTGGCAGCTCGTTTACGACTTTCTCTGAGGCTGTTTTTGAAAGGAGACTCCTCTTGGATTACCTCGTAGCGCTGTTTGTTGAAGTATAAACAAGCCAATCAACGAAAAGCTTTTAAATAATTGCATCTCGCTGATTGGCTGCTGCTGGCTTTATTGCGACTATAAGCGAAATTCGCGGTATCATGAATCCCTATTAAAGTAACAATGACTTTAGACAAACTGTGTGTAACGTAAAGTATGGCGGGTAAAATGAACCATACCACTTAACGCGCGCCTGGTTGGTCTACTTTAGCCGACCTACGCCATTGTTCTTCGAATAGAATTGTGATCTAAACTACCCACATGCTGATCATTCCAATCACCTACCGTAAACACACACTCCGTTGCCATCATTTTAAAAGATTAAAAAAGTTTAGTTTACATTTAATATTTCAACACCTTACACAAACATACATAGCTGCCAAAACTTTTATTTTTTATTGGTTTTTCTTCACCGTAACGTAACCTACGGATATCGCTGTGCGCGCACTCTACCGATATTCTAGGCAATTGACTTTCTGTGGCAGAGTAGTTCATGTGATACTTCCCAGGTTGTAGCACACACACCGAGTTTGACAGTGTGGGTCCACAATTATTCCCGAAGTGCCTCTACTAATATTTCATAATAATAAATAATTGCCGCGATGCATGTCTCCTCTTCTCCAACTAACAGCCAACCAAGTGTATGAGGCCTAGCCTTGAGACACATTCAATCCCTACCTCCTTCGTTATTAGCGACTAATGCATGCCGGAGTACTTACACACTGAGACGGGGTACACGCTGACGTGGCGGGATATGGGGGCTCGTCAGATAAAAAAAAATTTACAGCTTTATACAGTCCGTTTCACTGAGCGTACCTTAATTGCAGAACATAGTTGTGTTTAATTCATCTTTATTTCTCTACAAAATAGCTGCCCGGCAGCGTCTTTGCCCGCGTGAAATTATGTAATGTAAACAGTAACTCTGAATAAAATATGTGACGAATGCATTTAACAGCTAGTGTACTGAATAACAGTGAACTATAAATTGTCTTAGCTTAGTGTAAAGAGCGCGCGCAATATGCTCGTATGACGCAATTCCCATCGCAAAGTATTGCACGGGATACGAACCCGTAAACCCACCCCTCCCACACCAAAAACTTTATACAATACCTGAGTGAATACTTAAAGGCAGTCCGTGATAATTCTTTCGTATGTACAGGCTACAATCCAGAGAGGTTTTATTTATGAGTAGGTTGGCAAAAAGAAACAACTGTTGAATTATTTATCCATGATTATTCTCATTTTTCGGGAGGTTGTAACATTTTACTGCTTTTCACATCCTTAATTTAAGAATTTCATAAAATCCTGAATTTGATCAGAAGGTATTTACATAAACTTCATTCTTATTGAAATATCGTCTCGATATCTCAACGTTATAAGCGGTACGTACGATTATTTAAAAATTCATTTTATTTTTTAAATAGATTTCAAGGACGAGATTTCGAAAAATCCTCCAATATTTTTATAATATTTTACCGTAAGATTTATTTTAAAGCAAAAACCATTTCAATATTTCCTCTGGTTTAGGAGATAAGTGGGAATAATTAAAATCATTTTTTTAAAGAGCTTTCAAGGACGAATTTTGTAAAATCCTAAAAATAATGTTTGGATATTTACTTAAGCATCATTATAAAGAAAAAATCACCTCCCTATCTGCAATGGTTTGGGAGAAATCACGGATTAATTAAAAACACATTTTACGGCTTTTAACACCCTTAGTTTTAGAATTTCGCAAAATCGACAAATTCACAAATAGACCTTTGTTTAGGAAATATTTTGAATTTAAAACATGTATGATAGCTCTCCCGATTAATGAGATATCTGGGATTCTTTTAAAACACATTTCACCCCTTTTTACCCCCTTAATTGTCGAATTTCGGAAAATCCATTTTAAGCGGGTGCCTACGGGGCAAGGGGAAGATTCTGGCAAAATTTCATGGTTCTAGGTCCAGTGGTTTGGGCTGTGTGGTGATGAGTGTGTGAGTCAGGACACTTCATATCATAAATAAATATATATATATATACACACACACACACACACACAGTTTGTGAGGATACCAGAGAGCCAGGAATACACACCCCCAATTGCAGACTTTATGAAAGGACGCCCATAAGTACCTTCTTGCTCCGGAGGACGGCATGAGATGAGGCTCCACGATGCACCGGTATAAGAAGGGCGGGGGAAAATGGAGATCTCTGAGAAAACCCAGCGACGTCGTCCGGTACGACTCCCGCGTGAGCAAATTCGAGATCCGACTTCACCAGGGATCGAATCCGTATCTGATCTGATTTTTTGGAGACAAGTGGTCTGAATATTCGGCCGCCGCGGATAACATAATTGAGTCTATGTTAGGCAGTTGTGCAGCAGAAGGGGAGGCCGCGGATAGTTGGAACAGTAATGATGTTATGTCCTGCATAGAATCATCGCATTGCATTTTTAGGCAACATAATATACATGGTTATTATTTGACATAGTTAGACTACAACATACAAAATTATAATGTTCTTAAGAAATTAAGGGACTTAAAAATATTAACCTTCTAAACATTTCTACGAATGCTGTAAGTAGTTCCAACGCCAGGGTAAGTTGCGACACGAAATGGGGCTAGCCGAAACCAGTGGCGTATTGTTGTCGTGTTCCAAGGCATTCGGTGCTAAACGGTGACTGAGTTGTCTGGGAGACCATTATACTTACGTACTATCTTCATCTTCAGAGAAAATTTCCTGGAACGCTAACTTCCTACGAACACGTTTATATATTTGAATTATTCCTTTTTCGTTGACACAATTTTCTTGCATGTTTTCTCTGCGGCTCTTCTTTCTTGAAGTTCAGTTTCTTTTCCTTCTCATCACTGACCGGCTTTTCTTCTTCAATTGCCATATTTTACGGAGTGTCAGTAAGAATGGCAAGTTTTCTTCTCGTAAGTCCTCTGCGAGGGTTTTCATTTCTCTTGGCTACTTTTGGAAATGGACGCACACTCTTTGGACTAAACCCACTTGTACTTGAAACTGAAACCTAGTATAGATCGGTAAGACTTCTTTGATCCTCACTTTGCTTACGCCCAATGAAAAATCAACATGTAGTATTTTTGGAGATCACCACATGATATCGGTCTATCTGTTACAAATGCTGATGCAAATATGTCACCTGAAAATGTGTCAATGTTAAGTGTAGAAATGTTTGTGTTATGGAATCCAGCAGAAATATTAGCTGGCGTCATCGAATGCAGAAAACTTCTCTCGCAACTGCTGGAAGGTGGAATATTGAAATACTTTATTGTAGATGAGTTTTCAGCCAAACCTTGATATCGATCTCACACCATATATTGAATGAACTATAGACTTACATATCCAAATAGTGAAGGCGATAAGAACAGTAAGGACAAAATTATAAGAGAATAGCGGCAAATTTCTTTACACAGATTTAAAACAGGGCAGCTAATGTGAGAAAAATCGTTATCCAAATACAAAGTACAAGGCTGGAAAGATATGGAGATGTATGTTCTAATGAAATGCTTTATGAATGTCACTAAGGTTTCCCGAATTTTCCAACTAGATTTAATAGCTGTTCCAAAGTAGCCTACCTACCCGTCGCGTGCTTAATGGTCTCTGAACTTTTGTCAAGGGATTATAAACATTGGCGGTAAGGCATTTCCAATTGCTTTTACCGCAGCTGTTGCTGGAATCATTTCACCTCTTTCTGTAGACCCACAATCCCACTTGCTTCATTCGTTTTACTGCTATTATTTAACCTGGCTTTATTACGTTACTAACGCCTGTCTCGTCCATTTTAAATATACGCGAAGATGGGATTTTATCGCGACTTTGCACGTCTGAAAGTTTTCCATGTAATTAGTACACATTTGTCTCATTAGAGGAAGATCACCCTCCCAGCATGATGAAAAGTTCTGGATTGCGGGCCATGAAAACAGATCACTTATTTGATTCCCACGAATCAGGAACATTAACACGAAATGATACACCACATTCTTACGCAAGCTTATACACCTCTTGTGGTGTAAGGATGAAAAGTATTTGTGAACTTCTCTTGATGTATTCCGACAAATTTTATTCTTGTTCTGACATAAATACACGACGCGGTCGGTGGTAACCCGTGCTAACAGCGATAGATGTTACTTGTACTCCATTTTCACATAAGTCCCTGTTTTTAAGTTTGTGCATATATCGTGACACAGTTGAGTAATGTGCGTTATATTTCTTTACAATTTTAAGAACAGAGCACTCACGTGAATCAGGATTCTCCAGTACAAATTTGGATGCTCTCTCCGTTATGTCTGGTGAAGTTGTCCCTCTTTCGGTTTCCGTTTTATATTTTCCCACTTCCACTGAACCATAAGACGTTAGGTAGATAATTATCTCGCATTTACCTCTTAATTTTTTGAAAAGTAAGGTAATATTCGTATTCTAATTAAATTAAGCCAAGTGGACAAATTTATAACAAGAAGTAAATTCTTTCAATGCATGTTATAGTAAGATATACATGTAACATACATGAATAATATCACTCGCATTCTGTAATCAGAAACGAGGTTAATATTTTATAATAATAATAATATTTCAAGGTATTATTGAGCACAACACTAATTAACATTTGCATACGAGAACAGGTTATTTATCTCCGTCTACACTAACCGTTCTCTTGACGCGCCCGAGAGTTCCACACGCAATAACTGCATCTTAATTCCATTTTTGTTCAGACCGGCGCTGCCACTCTCACGCTGGAAGATGCGTGAATATGAGCGGTGTTGCCACTTCTCCTGTTACAAGTAGCACCGGTGTCCCTTAAGTTATTGGTTATTTAGGAGGATAGTGCAGCATAATAGGGGTCAGTTATTGTAGTGTTCAAGTTTATTGTGCTGTCCTACTTATGTCATTTACCATCCATTGTTAGTATCGAGCATAACCTTTCCTCATCTGACAGCAACCTTGTCTAGACTTGTAATTATTTACTTTCGTTTCCTTAATGTAAACCTAACTCCTAGTTATTTCGAGTAACTTATCAGCTGCCGATTACTTTCCAGTCTGGCTTCAATTCTGCTTCATGTCTGTTGCCATGATTAATATTCTTGAACGTGAGGCAAACAAATGTAGTTCTTCTCCTGCGTATTTATTACAAAATAGGTAAATTTTTGAATAAATACTGTGAAAATGAAATTGAATGTCGACCATAACTCGGCCAGGGTTATTAACGCCAATACCTGACCTTCGCGATAAAATCCACCAGACACGGGGCTTTAAAAAAAATTCCAAATATTAACAGTTAGTATATTCTCTGGACTCAGACAACTAGTTTCAGTTCGATTTCTGTTAGCTCCGGCTCAGCTCTATCTACAGTGGTCGATCTTAGGCTGTTAAAAAAAATCAGCACAGTTTAAGTGTTCAGTTGTAATGTCGATTCTGAAAAATTCCTCTGTTTATATTTAGAACGAAGTCTAAGAATTTGGAACTTGAAAAGAAATAAACATGTCCGATTTCTGGTGTTTCTCGACAATGAATTAAATTTTCTACGACGGCGTAAGACAGGATCAATCTCACCAGCGTAGTCTTGCTCTAATACCCGATCCCCATCAACTCGAGTGCGACCAGGTCAGAACTCAACCACGTCAGTAGTACGGGTATGTCTCAGCAACCCTCGTCCTGGGGTTGATTCCAGCTGTAAACCGCGCCGTCCACGGACCTCGGGCGAAGCTTCAGTAGATTCTCGCAGCTCGGAATCTCTGCATACCTCATCTTCAGCCTATTCGGTATCGTGATGGCCCTTCCAGAGTACGGTAACAGGATTCTATACGGCAGACTTAGACGAGTACAAATACTTCAATTCTCTCCTAACGACAAAAAAATCCATTCTTCGGAATATCTTAGTCTTGCTGCGACATCTCAACGAAGCGAAGATCCAGCACCCTAGGCTTTAAAGTCTTCCAGCCTCCAGTCGTATTGGCAAGTTTGGAGTTAGAACTGGCACATCTCCGTCACAACCGTATTGTTCCGTAGAGCAATTTTTTCTCCTTTTTCATTCTAATGTTCTATATCAAACTCCTTCTCTTGTTTGCTAGAGGCAGTTTATATTATATCGATTTGTTTATGACTGAAATTGCCCCGAGCTCGGTCGATTTAACACTCAGATCAGGTTTTTTTATGGTTATAAAATAGTATAATAAATATTTCGACAAAGAGCTGTAGAAATCATCAACACTAAATTTTACGGTATAATGTTTCTTGCATAGACAAAACACACCTTAAAGCGGTCTGGCACGGGTTGACTGCAAGCATAGGAATAACACACACACATATATGTGCATATATATATACTGTTGAAAAGACTTCAGCTATGTTAACCAAAAAACAAATTTAAATTTATCTACATCTGTAACATCTGACAAACGCTATGTTACAGTATTATGTCTAAGGACCGGTTTCACAATGTCTGTTTAAAGTATTGGTTATATGACCATATGATAAACACAAACGAAACTTTAAACTACTGATTAAAACAATAGCGTTTATGAAACAACTTCTCCCATTTGAAAATGTTATGATTAGCTAAGTGCTGGTTAACGTAAACTTTGCAACCATGCTGTGACGTTTCATGCTGTAATTGGGCGTTGAATAGTTTTTTTGTAAGTCACGGCACAGAATAAATAAGTAGAAACAGAAGTGACAAAACACGGTTTTTATCGTACTCGTTTCCTCTTTGGATTGCCATGTGGCCGGACATCGTGAATGTTTGGTTACAGTTGAGTTTATTAGGCTATATTTTATAATATTCGAGGAAATTCATACCTAAGAAACAAATACTAACTTATTTACAAACCAATAAAAGTATTTATCTAAGTACACCCGGTTTTTTAAACCAATGTATCAAATTCCACATGGCTTTGTTTGCATGCCTGTACGCCCCGAAAACTGTTATAATGAGAATGATTAGTAAGGCTTCTTTATGTAGCTTCTGATAGGATCAGTTACTATCTGATGTTGAGAATGAAATCGTCGTTTTCATCTATGCTATATATTTAATTTATATACAAACGAATTATAGTGTCTAAAAATATACAAGCGACTATATAAAGAAAGTACACAGAGTAAATATGTAGTAACAGAAGCGACAAGGAAAGCTTTTTCATTGTTGTTATCGTACCAGTTCTCGGGGCGTACAGGAAGGTAGGCAAAGCCATGTGGAATATGAGACATTGGTGTAAACAATCGCTTATATTTCCTAAATGCTGTAATTTAATTGAATATCGTTTACATATTTGAAAATGGCAAATACGCCGTTACTCACGTGTCAATTTCCTCACGTACTACTAAACTGCAGCCTAACCTAACTAACACGAAACTCCGACACCATGACAATCCATAGAGAAAACAAGTACGATAAAAATTACGTCTTGTCGGTTATGTTACTGCTTATTTATTCTGTGGCAATGAGCTGAATCCACGTGATATTGTTTATATTCCAGTACGCCCCGAAGGCTGTGTAATGTGCCTCCGGGCCACAGTATATAGATTATTAGTGAATTAGACAATAGTTTGTAAAGAAGAGTGGCGAGGATCAATGTTATTAATTTCAGGAGATATATAGTTGGTAGTATTACAGAGTGAGAATTTCTTTGATTTGATTGTACCTAATATTGGAAGGAATAGGGCTACAGAGACAGTTCAAGTTGCGTTGGGCTCTGTAGGATCTCAACTTGTCCATTCAATTTATTAAGAAGTAGTTTAACGGTAAATATGTAAAATTAGTATTTTGATTACGAGCGGATGAGGGTGGAACTAATCGTTTTCCTTCACCCTAGACCAGGGTTGTAAGCAAGGATAAATGTGGGGCCCAGCAAGAGTGGACGGTAGCCGCCCCGCTGAGCCAAGATGGCGGACGGAGAAGGGGGGAGCCGGCGTCCCAACTGACAATCACACTTGGCTGTTATGTTTTAAATTTAAGTTATATGTAATAATTAGTAATAAGAAAGGAAAATAGAGTAATCCAAGTGTCAGGAATTTAAATTAATGTACTATGTTTGCTTGCGAAAATAAAAATGACGTCTAATACAGCCGTAATCGCCAAAGTTCAGTGCAGTTTGCAGGGCAGGACACTTTGTAACGAAGCTTCCGATTGGCCGGATCGGAGCTAGGGGAGGGATAGCGTGGCTTGGCTTGTTTTCGCGAGCGTTGGTAGAGAGAAGTGTGGCGGTCTCCGGGGCATAAGGACGTATCGCGGGACGCGGGCGTCTGTCCTCCTGGAGAGTGTCATCGTGTTGCTCCAGTAAGATTTGATTTGTCGGGAATCGTGGCAATTAAACACGGAATACCGAGCAGTTGCGTACCTCGTCAGTTGTTTTGTGAACTTCCAATCTCCAATCGAGGGAGACGGTACTTATTATTGATCGCTGCTTTGTCTCTGCCCTGAGCGAAGGAAAATACGGCTGTGATAGACGCGTGACGAACTTATTGAACGTGTTTGTTTTTATTCAGTAAACCCACTGAGCTAGACCGAGGCAAAGAAAGTGGCTGTTATCGGGGAGGATATTGTGAACTCAGCGCAGCAAGAAGACAAAGGCGGCGGTCACACATGGCGTGCCCAACGCAGGGGCTCGAAGTAGAATACGCCCTGAGATAAGACGCGTGGACAAACTTACAAACTTTTCGGGTCGAGTAAGGCGACGGAAAATTTAGAGTACAGCTGCGCGTGAAAGACTGTAACGGAGAATAAAAACGTACCGGACGGTACCGACTTCGCGCGGGACGGACTCTGTTGAGAACGACCTAAGAACGGAGCGGTACGTGAATGTGCATCACTGCGGTGTTGTGGCGAGGGTGCAGGCTGGCGACCTAAGAACTGCATGGAGCGGCCAAGGATCGTCACGGCCCAGAGGTTTTGGCGGCGAGGGTACCAGGCAGCGGATAGCGGACATCGCGGGAGCAGTCCTAGGGAAGACAACACGGCCTCACGACGCCCGACAACAGATGGAGAGCCGCCGAGCATCGAACACAGGTTCTAACTGAACTGTCCAAGTGGTGAGTCCCAACTCAAATAAATTTTGAGCAGGCAGACCACGGACCCGGACATCAACTGCAGCAGTGTTATGTGTTTTGCATGCTACCCCTAGGTAATGCTAACCAGGTACCGCTCAGCGAAAATACGCGACACTGACAGGCCGTCCACAGTAGGGGAACGAGTGCAGACTGGAGTAAGGATGATTGTAAATGAGGGTACTGGTACATCCGATCTTAACGACATAGGGCTCTGTAAAAGTTCAGGAATGGAGGGTACAAGTGGTATCTCTACAGACCCGAGCTCGAGTCAAGGTCTGGGTAGTATGACCGCCGAGTCACAATCGAGAAGCGCTACGTCAGGGGATGGAAGAGAATTAGGTACGCTGGGCCCGGAAGTAGGAGGCTTGCGAGAAATGTTAGAGCAAATGATGGCAGTAATGCAGAATAAATTGGATAGCCAGGCGCAGGTCTTGCAAAATCAGGCGCAGGAGAACAAAAACAATCGCAGGAGATACAAAGTAAAGTGGATAGCCAATCGCGGGAGATAAAGGAGATGAGGAGCGAGATAAGAGTAGAGATAAGAGCGCTAGACGAGAGAATTAGTACCTTCGAGGCTCGTGTGACGCGTCAGTTCGCGGAACACGCCGCGGAGTTCGAGGAAAAAAATCGATTGTCGGGTACTCGAAATTCAGGCGCAATGGCAGGCGAAAACTGACCAGCAAGACGAGAGGAATCTGCAGGCTAGGGGAGCGATCTGCGAGAGGGTAAATGCAGTCGCCGAACTTTGCGAAACTCAAGTCCAAGTCGCGAGGTCAGAAGTTCAAGTAGTCCAGGCGCGCGTCGAAGAGGTCGCGGGTGAAACGAGCCGCGTTGAGAGCACTGTACTTTCGTTACAAAATAGGGTAGGAGACGTAGAAAGAGAACATGTGAGGTTAATACAAAATATTCCGCAAGGTACCTCGACAGGAGGATCGTTCGCAATATCACCGCCGAATGTGAGTCGATTAGTCCCGGTTTTCACAGGGCAGCTGGATGGCGCAAGGCCGGTTCGTTTCATTAAGCGTATGGACAAGTACGTTAAGAATTTCGCATGCAGCGAGATCATGCGAATGGAGCTAATTTTGAGTCGGCTGGCCGGACCCGCGGATAACTGGGCCCAGTGCGTACTAGAGAGTTGGGAAGCGTACGACGAATGTAGGGCGGCATTTATGCAGCGTTTTTGGTCACCTATTGTGCAGGACAAACTGGTGAACCATATATACCAGGGCCGACATTACCAGGAGAACAGGGTATCTATGTCCGATTATGTGCGAGAGATCGTGGAGGAAAATAAATACCTAGATCAGGCATTTTCTCAGTCGCGGCTGGTATATCATCTATCCAAGCACCTCCCACGGTATGTTAGAGACGCGATAATTACCGCAGAGATAGAAGACACCGATTCGCTCATTAGGCTGGTTGAGCGCTTTGAGATGCAAATGGAGCCACGCCAGCTTACAGGTTGGCAAGGCCGGACGGAGGGCGACAGGTCAGAAAGACATGACAAAGGGCAAGGTCGGGACTGGAAACAAGTGCGAATGGACCTTAGGGGGGAAAGGAAGAAGGCGACCGGCGGCCGAAGAGTGAGCAAAGGGGTGGCGGACATAAAAACCAGGTCAGTGGCAGGGGACCGCCACAAGGGAACCGCACAGTGGAGGTCAGGCAGGCTATTGTACAAGGCGATCAGACTGGAGCGGTGGAAGCAAGGGCGGCAAACCCTGGTAGCTATAAAAACAAAGATTGGGCGTCCCAGAATAGCGTGCACATGGTTGTCGGAGTGAATGACCAGGGTGTACAATCGGGGAACGAATCCCGCCTGGCTGCGAGCGCCCCGCGAAGTTAGGAACTGACGAGGTGGGGACAAAATACCAGGCGTACAGGTGTGAGGTAGATATGCCCCTGGATGAGGCGGAAAACGATGCTTTATGGGATTTTCCGAACCCGACCAGTGGGATCCGGGCAGAAAAATCACCTGTAGTGAGTGTGGTTATTGGGGGGGGGGGGGCGAGAAATTAAGGCCGTTGTCGACACCGGCAGCGAGGTATCGCTGATGCGTGAATCAGTCCTTAAACAGCTGCGAGCTAGAGAGTGCATCCGAGAGGCGGTAGTGCTACCCATTTCCGGCGTCGTCCTGGTAGGTGTGAAGGGGAACCACATTAAGGCCGTTAGCCAGCAAGTGGTCATCGATATCGGCATAGGTGAGGCGAAAATTCCCCTTAATTTCTTTGTGGCGCGAGACATAAAGCCGGATATACTGGTGGGTATGGACACGTTGCTGCGAATCGAAGCCCGCATAAACTGTAAGAAAAAAATGTTGGGTTTCTGTGTGGATGGACGGGAATATGAGGTGATGACAGGGGGCGAACCAGCGTGTCCACATGTAAACAAACGGGCAGTTCTGCGTGTTTCCGCAGCAGAAGTGCGCTCGCGCCAATTGAGGAGATATTGCATGGAACCGCAGGTGGAGCAGTAAGATTTTGCGTCGCTGGGTAGTAGTCAGGATGGGACTAGCCTCTCGAGGGTTGTAAATAATTGAGTTGGATATAGCTTTGTTGTCGGATGTCTTCTATTTTGTGTGTGTTTGGGTTAGTAGCGGGAGGAGGAGTAGGTGACCTTGGCCGACAGGGATTGTACAGCATGCCGCGGTTTAAACACCAGGCCCAGAGGGGTTGTCAGCTGTTTTTTTATGCTCCTACATGCCTTGTCTCACGCAAAATGGTCGCGCAGCGGTACCTAAGGGCCCGCTTACCTACATCAAGGGGTCAGTGGAAGCAGGTGCCGACCAAGTAGAAAAAAAAAAATAAAAAGTGTGGAAATTAGTCCAGTGGTGCGCGAAAAAGAAAAACTTTTACATTGAAACAGAAATAAAATAAAGACATGGACGAAAAAAAAACACTTGAAAGACTTGGCGGCAATATTTTCACCTCTCGTCTCAAGGTCCTCGAGGTGAAAACAGAGGGTAGATGTAATGTGCCTCCGGGCCACAGTATATAGATTATTAGTGAATTAGACAAATGTTTGTAAAGAAGAGCGGGGAGGATCAATGTTATTAATTTCAGGAGATATATAGTTGGTAGTATTACAGAGTGAGAATTTCTTTGATTTGATTGTACCTAATATTGGAAGGAATAGGGCTACAGAGTCAGTTCAAGTTGCGTTGGGCTCTGTAGGATCTCAGCTTGTCTATTCAATTTATTAAGAAGTAGTTTAATGGTAAATATGTAAAATTAGTATTTTGATTACGAGCGGATGAGGGTGGAACTAATCGTTTTCCTTCACCCTAGACCAGGGTTGTCAGCAAAGATAAATGTGGGGCCCAGCAGGAGTGGACGGTAGCCGCCCCTCTGAGCCAAGATAGCGGACGGAGAAGGGGGAGCCAGCGTCCCAACTGACAATCACACTTGGCCGTTATGTTTTAAATTTAAGTTATATGTAATAATTAGTAATATGCAAGGAAAATAGAGTAATCCAAGTGTCAGGATATTAAATTTATGTATTATGTTTGCTTGCGAAAATAAAAATGACGTCTAATACAGCCGTAATCGCCTATGTTCAGTGCGGTTTGCAGGGCAGGACAGTTTGTAACGAAGCTTTCGATTGGCCGGATCGAAGCTAGGGGAGGGATAGCGTGGCTTGGCTTGTTTTCGCGAGCGTTGGTAGAGAGAAGTGTGGCGGTCTCCGAGGCTTATGACGTATCGCGGGGCGCGGACGTCTGTCCTCCTGGAGAGGTGGTTAAGGTGTGTTCCCGCGTTGGAGAAATCCAACGACGGTCGTGCATCTCCCTGTTTGAGGTGTCGGAGCGTTGCCACGCTCTAGTATCCGAAGGGAGTAACCACATACACACTCGCAGGGGTGCGATGTTGCTCCGGGGCTCGTGAGTATTGGTGGGTACTATACCAGGATGGGTTTCTTGGTCCCTAGTGCTAGCTTTACGCTTCCGTGATCCCTCAGCACAAAAACCTCTCACACCCAAGTCAACCTGCAGCCTCCTCGTGGCGCCACCGGATCTTAGAACCGATGCAGGCTCTGGCGTGCGGGCCCTATGCATCTCGGCTCCTCAGAGCTGGGAAAGGGGTATCTGCCTTGATGGATTCTCCGACAGATGGCA
>PNEQ01132968.1:0-15887 GCA_003012365.1 Medauroidea extradentata | reverse complement strand
AAAAGGTGAATTTAAATTAACATGTCCCCAATTACTAGGTTATTGAATTCTGTTGTATCATACCGGACACCTGATAAACTCACCCTGAAAATGGCATATAGCCTGTTAAGAAAGATTTACATAATATAAATTTAAATAAGAAAATAAAAACACCTTTTAAAGATTTAACCAAGATGGGGAAGTGGCTGAACACTTCACAGTACTTACCACTTACAAAACTTCAAACACAGAATGAATATTAATTGTGTAGGTAATATAACTTTTAATGTTGTGTTTAATAGACGTAAAAACAATAACTACTTAGATAATATCAAAGAAAGGCATTTTGTAAATCAGTTAAAATTAATGATGTACATACCTGAACAAACATTATTTCAAGTTATTACCTCAAATAAAAATTTTCCCTTTCCTTTATTTTTAATGAGAAACACCAAATGTTGCAAAGAACAACATTAAGTGTTGAAAATTTATATTAGCAGAGTACAAAAAGAACTCTAGATGCTAGATACAATATCAAACTTCTCAAAAATTTAAAATACATACAGTTTGAGCAATGAGTGGCGATTCGAGAGATGCACTCAGTTTATTACAAAAAGTAACCAGAAATATTTTTTTGATAACAAATTAAGTAAATCACTAGTGCACAAGGCAATCCCATTATAGTCCAAGACTATCATGTAGTGAATACATACTGTACTTCAGTTCAGAATATTGTAATGCGGCTGAACTTTCGCCACACTATCGGACCATCCTGGTCACTGCACTATTAATTATGTAACGGGGCTGTATGAAAGAAGCTGCACTGTCTTACTAGTGGTCAGTTGATAAATCACTGCAGTAGGCTACTCAATGACTAGTCCATGTTGTCATGACTGTTTTCATTAATTTGAAAATTAGACTTCTACATACTGAAACAGTTTAGATCGCAATCATGATAACTTTAAATGAACCTCAAAACATTATGCTCCCGGGAAAGAAAAGCTCTGACAAAAGAAACTTATAGTAAAATAAAAACAAAGTTTGAAACACGCCACGACATTTTAAAAGTAACACCATCCTTGTCAAAAGCATGCACCCTCAGTTCAGCGACCCAAAATAACAACAAAGAATATTACATAAAACTTCCACAAGTTCGCATGGCGGATACGCTACCTCGCTCCCACACAGCCCACGCACCGTTCCACCCAGCCATCCTCCGCGACCGGACAACAAGTCAGTATGGCCTGTACTTCAATTCAGAATATGTAAATAAAATTTTATTGCTGTGTGTTGCTTGTATTACTAACTTATAAATTTATTGTGAGCATAATTTCTCAATACGAACGTGGAACCCCACATACAGTGGAACCTCGTTAATACAAACCCTGTTAATTCAAAATACTCATTACTACAAAGTGGTTTTCTTTCCCCTTGGAATAAAATAAGAAATTAAATGTGTTCAATATAAAGTTCCGTTATACATAAAACTGTGTGAGAACTAGTTCATTGGTTAAAGGAAGTTGTGATGTTGGTTTGAAAGTTTTTGTTTTGGGACTAGACATCCTGAAAACATATAGACAAAGTTTTGAGTTTTTGCAAACACCTTTTAATACAAACCTCATTATTACAAACTGCAGATTTAGGTCCCTTGAGGTTTTTATTAATGAGGTTCGTCGTTCATACACCGAAAGGTGAAGTTTTATAAAACCAAAGAACACATTGTAGTAAGAAGACTACCATTCCGAGCATGTGGCCACAGGCAATTGTCAAAATGGAAAGTGGTTTATTGCCTCAAAATTTGAGGTTTTGCTGGGCATTTTTAATATTTCTGTTACTGCCCCAGTGAATTCTCGGGACAAGTATTCAGTTAAACATGTATAGCTCTGGACAACTGCTAATCATAACAAGTGCTCACAGAAGCTCAGAAGGCGGGGATACAGTGCATAAGAAATGTAACTAACAAACATTTACGGAGAAGTCAGAATGACGTTTATTTACTGCTACCAACGCTTGTTTTTTTAAATTTTTTTTTCTTTTTTTTTTTCCTCCATTGTGTAGGAACTGCAGATGTCGAATGGTCAGATCACTTGCCTCCGACCAAGGCAATCCAGATTCAATTTCCGGTGGGGTGATTCCCCAGATTTTTGTGTGTGCGAATTATGTCGGATGATGCTGTTCACTGCTCCATACCTACTAGCTTTTATGACCACGGTGTTAAATCGTGACCAAAATCTCTCTCCATAGTGTAATACTGGAATTGAATTGTGGCTTTAATTAATATACTATTTATTTACGATGCCAGATTTATCACTGCTGCTGTTACATCAACAGTATGAACTATATATTTTTTTCCTCTCTACTATTTAATTTTGGTCTGTGGTTGTAGATGAAATCATGTTTCATGCATACACTATATAGTGCAGTAAAAATTTCCATTCATAATGCTCGTAATTTTTTTTGTCCTGTGGCGTGTCCTGCCTCTCAGCCATACATCTACAGCTAGCTCAGCGTCACATCAATTAAACATAAATCGCATGGGTTCAGACAGCTAGGAATGTAAAACGGCGGAACTCTAGAAAAGTTTGGAGTTTATTAACTGAAATGGTAATATTGCAGACTTAATACATCATCTCTGAAATTTGACTTCTGATAAAACCACAAAGTTTTTCACATGTTCAAATACGATCAGTGATCGCAGTTAATTTTGCTTACTATTTTGTAACTCCAACTTTACATGTTGAATTAAAGACAAAATGAAACTTCCACTTCACAAGTTACATTAAAACCAAAACATTATGGCCTGTTACTGGTACATAACGCGGCACTCCCGGCACTTCACCAACAGAACGCTATCGGTTCTTACACCACCTTCTCTATCTCACCACACGTCTGCTTCTGCCGCCCATCTTGCCAATGAATTTTCACAACTCAGCATCCTATATTATGAATTATCACTACTCCGCAACTGATTAACAAACGTCCATCTCGTCTTCCATCGTGAACACCAGTGAGTTAACTTTGCAGGCAAATTACCGGCGTCGCTGGTCAGTGATGCCGCCCCATGGCCATTACAGGAATAAATTTAAAAAATATTATGTTTTTCACAATCGTTGCAAAATTTTGTTGTGGTAATTAATATATGCAATTATCTCCAAGTGCATTAACAGTTTAGTTTAGATACAAATTTTATACATTTATATAATGTAATAATTTTGTTACTAAGTGAAAGAAACATTAAATTCAAAATTAATACGGCCAATCAGAAACAGTCTGTTAAACCTTTGGTTGCAAGAAACTATGGTGCCAATTTCTTGTGTCTTTATAGACTGGACTTGCGCCAAGTACAACAGTTTTGCTTGGAAAGAGTAAATTTAGCTTGGTATCTCTGTCCTCACACTCCAGGCTTTAACAATGATTATATAATTTTGTTAAATTCAATTTGTAAACAGTTTTAGAAAAAAAAATATTGAGAAATAACTAAAAGCCAAATAGAATCATTTAAATTGTAAATAATATATTAACATTATTAATATGTATGAAAGACAGAAGCACAAGTAGTTACATTATGGTACTTGACAGATACACACAAAAATATAGGACGACACATATTTAATTGCGGAAACATGGAAATGTTATTGGTTAGCCTGCTTTTGAATGATGTAGAGGGCTGGTGGATGGCACAGGAGCCACAACATAGGCTATTGCAGGGATGGGAACCTTTGAGATTAGTTGTAGTGTTGGTAGCTGTAGAAGGTGGGAGTTTGGGACGTACTAGTTTGTTGTGGAGGTTGGGTGGTTGTCTGAAAACCAACCTAGGTGGTTTGGAAAGAATGTTTTGGATTTGTGGTGAGGAGGACAAGAACAAGATTTTGTAGCCTGTGTTGAGGATGGGTCAGAGTTTGCCAAGGCTCTAATGATATAGTACCACCAAAGGGATATCTGTATTTCTGGCTTTGTGGTACTGTTGCTGGTATTGAAGGTGGCACGTTAAATTTGTTTTTGGACCAGTAGATATATTCTGAAACTCACTACGCGAGAAACTAAACGTTACTGTAGTTATCTGTTAACGAAATCCGCGGTATGTACCGAGGGCGTAATTCTGTAACAGCAATGGGAAATGGTGACCCGATATCTGTTGTTACATATTGATATTTCTGATTGCTTCAGCTAACCACGATTAATGCTGTTAACTGGCCAAATGTGCCAGGGAAACATGAACAAGAAAGAAACTGAACACCGGCATACCAGATAAAGGAGTCGTATGTAAAGAAATAAAGAAACTGTGTTTATAGTTCACACCCATGTGTGTAGTTTACAATTTAAAAAACGTTTCATCATTTTCTCTTGACCTGTTGTTATTCATGTTTAGAACTACATCTATACTTTATTCTACGTAATGTTTATGAAACAATTTAAATTAAAATACTGTGTGATTGAAATTCAAATTGTGTAATTGAAATTCAAATAAAAATATTACTATAATACCATGATGTACATTAATGTCGTGATTAATCACGTCGCTCGCAGGCTTCACAAATTCATACACCGAGTTCACTAAGTTACCAACAGATAGTGGGTGTGTGTAGTTTCGGCAATAAGCACGGCCGTGGCAATAAGTGAGCAGTGTATCACATATACAGACACAATTAAAATAAGTTTAACATATTTCTGGCACTGTAGTTTGAAGAATTTGTTTAACAAAGTAAGATGGTTTACCATAATTACTATAATACGTAATATTGTTGCAAAATGTTTATTTTTGGTTCTGTGTATTAAATGTTTACAACTACTGCGTGGTTGTTATACTTATGTGCGACTTCTAATGTTAGCATTGTATCCATTTAACATGAACAACATACAAAAGTATGCATTAAAAACAAACAATGACAAAGAAATGCAGTTATTATTTTGTTGAAAAAAATAACAAACCTACCATTTATATTTATTCACACCTACATGCACACAGTGTTCTTATTCAAATATAGGTATGTTTCTTCACAATACAGTACTGAAAATTATTTTCAATAGATAATTGTAATTTCGTTGTACAAATATATGTAACAAATTGAAAATAAATAAATAAAAAACTTTTATCTGTGGCTGGGATTGAATCTGCGCCGTTATAACTACTTTTCAGTACATGACATTTTACAGCTAATTAACGCACTGCACCACATTCCACGAGTGATTTAGTTATAGTCAGAACAATAGACATTGAATATAAAAGCTAATGTTCAGAAAATATTTCATTTTGTTAAGAAATACTATTATATTGAAATAAATTTATGTTCCGATTAATTTAAAATGCTATGCAAATTCGTAATTTTAATTTTAAATACCTTTCTTGCATCGGGTATGCTTCTTCAGTTATTTACTTTAGTTTCAACTTTCAAGGTGAATTTGAGGTTATCACAATCTACCAACGGTAGTGCAAAAACACGGACTTGCAGATTATCCCTCCATGTGTGCCAAATTAATATAAGGTAGATGTTATAGTTCACCTGTTTATATCGCTTACTCAGCATAAAATTTATTTATTTTACATTAAGTATGCATAGATATATTTAAATCAGTAGCAGACATTCATAACATAGTTTGATTCGACACGTCAGCGAGGGGCCTCGTACTCCGTGACAAGTAAACGACATTTTTCCATTAAATGTTGCTTGCTTAGCTACAAATTTAGTGAGATACAGAAATTGTAAGGAACTTGGGCATTACAGAATCAAATTTTTAAACTGGTAACGAAAGTTTATGTTTACAGCTCTTAGCTATCGGTTTCTCACAGTTAACGAATTACAGAATACTGCTACTGGGGTGCAGGGTAGCCTCTGTCTGTGAAAGCCTTGGCTATCTGTTGGCACTGTTTGTAAAGGTCACTACAAGTTGAACATACGCGATTGGCTCTGGTGGCAAGACTGTAAGGTAGTGACTTTTTGGCATGGTATGGGTGATAGCTGTTGAAATGAAGGTATTGAAGGTTGTTTGTTGGTTATGTGTGTACTGAGGTGTGGATGATGCAGTTATGTAGTGCCGACTTGACATCCAGGAAAACTGCATGTGTTTCGGAGAATGACCAGATGAAGTTAAGTGAACTGTAGGTATTCAAGCTGTTTAGGAAAAGGATTACCTGATTGTCTGTTGAGGTCCATAAACACTGTTAGAATAAACTGATTTTAAATTACCATATTAAATCTTACTTATAAATCAAAATTATTTAACACTTGCTGAAATTAATTACTTTAAATCTTAATAAATTTCCACTGACGTGCTTTCTCTTAACAAATAAAATTACAGCTAGTACTTACACAAAACTCTCAGCTACCATTGTTAGAAAGACCACCAGACCTACATTATAAGTGGCAAAAAAACTTGTTAAACAAATGTACTGTAAAGTATTATGTGAAAATGAGTCTTAGGCCAGTCCTGGGCCATGCTTCAGTCAACTCATGTGCCTTTATAGCCTCTCATTTTTTGGTACTTATGGTTTGTTTTTTTATCCTTAAAGTGTTTGAAGACAGAGTTCCTTTTTTAATGGCTATTGTACAGATACATATTCGGTCACCAGGAATATCTACCAAAATGTTTAATGTCAGCTAACAACTTTTTCATGTGACTTTGTATACACATTGCTTCTGAACCATTCACAACCTACAAGTGTGACTATAATGCCTTTTCACTTCTATAATTATGTATGCAACCTTATCGCTATGTAGCTGTCAGAGGTGCTAAGTACGTGAAATCTCATTACAATGTCCTTGAAGGGAACTAAAAATTGTATACTTAATATAGAAAATACTTTAAACTGAACTGTTACTAAATTAAAAACTCTTTCTAGGTGTTTGGAATTATGTACTTTATAATGAAAAGTACTTAATACTGAAGTACTTTATACTGAGATTTCACTTACTACTACTACTAATTTTCCGTAATTAATGCAATTCATTACTCTTTATTACGGAATTACAATTGCCCCAGAAATATTATGTAATTTTTGTATATTTATATTAATTTTGTGTACTTACTTGTATTGTGTGCTTGTTATTGTCTATGTTAAATCGTCAATCGCCTTAGATGTTATATAGTACGCTGTGGCAGCTGTTTGCATAAAGGTGTAGCCACGGTCTATGAGGAAGAGGTGTCTGACACTGCATATTCGTCTCCAGCAAGAGAAAGTGACTCACTTTTTGTCGCAGAGCGCTTGTAGTATTTTAGTGGAAGATTTGCCTCGTTTACATCTGGCGATGTTAAATTTTTTTTTCAGTTATTTATATAAAATTATGATAATATTGTGTGCTGGTATTGTAGGTATGTTTCACATCCATAAATGCATTTCCATGTGTATGGAACTGTTTATATACGTCATCTGAAAAAAAAAATTTTATGTACTGTTTTAGTAAACGTATTCAAACAAAATCTATTCTTTCCTGCCCACACAAAATTTTAGAATCGTAGCAGTGTGTGTCTAAAGGTAAAATATTGAAAAAACTAAATTTTGTGGTTGAAAATGGGTTCCAATACAAAATTGCATATACATTATCTGGATTTTCAATTTTTTTCTCCTATAATACAGGCAATTCCGATAACACATTTTAAGCTGTGAAATCTTAAGTCATAGGCAAAACAAGACGAATCTTCCACAAAAAGACTACTAGCACTGCAACAATAAAGGACTCACATTTTATTCCTCAGTGTCAAGACCTTACCTTCATAGACTGTGGGTGTAGCTGAGGCCACGGTCGTAGAAGAACAGGTCTGGACACTCGCCTATCTACCAATGTATTTTGCTTGACCTCCTTGTTGTTTGGCTGTAGTTCGTCAAGTTACCGAGAATGTTGTACTTTTTGGCACTGTAATACAGGCGGTCGGACTCAAACTCCACCCATTTTTTCCATTGTTAACATTATAAAGTAAATAAAGATTTCAGGAGCCATGATTTAAAATTATGAGCGAAGGAAGTATTTCATAAATTGATAAAATTTATGTTTTGATAAATTATTTATCTTAGTGGGAGGGAGTTGGGCGGAGTTTGAGCTCAACCGCCCGGATTACAGCGCTAAATATTTACACCATTATCGGTAACTTGGTGAACTGCAGCCAAACAACAAGGGGGTCAAGTTTCCAGGCAACCAGACTTGTTCTTCTACGGCTGTGGCGGAGGCTTGCAGAGTCCGCCCAAAGTCATAACGTCTATGGCAATGGTACAAAGGCTTGACACATGCACTAGTTTCACTTGTTGCATCTTCCTCTGATGATCGGCCATAGTTGCAAACCTAACCACATTGTCATAGTTTAAATGAAAATATGTTTATGTGAAAGTTTAATGTCAACTATGAGGTTGAAAGAGAAGAATTTTCAGAAATATGCTTCAAAATATTCACATAAATGCTTCAAATATGTCTCAACAACATGTTATTTTTGAATTGTGCAAATTTCATTTAAGTGTAAACATGGTGACAAGGATGATGGCTGATGTCATACTAAGAGGAAAAAATAGTACCAATAATTTTTTAATTAGAAAGTTTCAGCAGACCGGTAAAATTTTTTTGAAGTGATGTTGTAGATGTAATAACAAATGCAGAAGTTGCAAACAGGTAATGTGGTTGTGTATACACATTTAAAGCAATGTGTTCAGTACAGGAAACTTTGTTTTTCACAAAATGACAACTGAAAGTTTTTGTAATTGGTTGGTATCTCTGAACTGTGCACCCAATGAGGCTCGAGAATGGGCACAAGGGATGAGCTGCTGATCACCGGGCTCTGCCACCATTCGCATCTACTGTACATCAGAGCGAGCAAGCATTCATGAGTGAACGAGCAGGAGAACTGCATTTTGCTGTACACTGCTCCAGACATGAGCTGTCATCTTTGTATTTCGTTGAAATAAATAAATTACATATTTATTTAATGTTTGTCTGTTCAGGACAGTGTTTACCTCCAACTATTAGTATTTACAAAATATCTTGCAGCTAGCCCACCTTGTCATTTATAAGGAATGTCATAGGTAAATAGTTTGTTCTGTCGTAAATATACACATGTGCAATGGAAAAGCTTTGGCTGTTCTTGCACATATGCTGAAAATGTAGACTAAATAAGAACAGCTTTTAAACAAATCTCTGGAAATTCTACTTAACAGCAAGCGTCAAACTTTAAATTCCTTAGCTAACCCTTTCACTGCCACAAATAAGTATACATGACACAAAATATTGGTCGTTGCTAGGCTTCTGATGTGTATACACGATTACGTCATGCTGCTCGCTTCAGGCCCCGAACTTATGTACACGTCTCCTTCTTTGTCTCTTTTCCATTTCAATGCTACGGCCGAGTTATGTCATTTTATCCTGTTGTTATCTAGCATCCAGTAACTTGATCTTTCAAAGGTTTACCGCGTCTTTATTTTATGTTATCGCACTGCTATCAAGCACTTTGTCGAGAAGCCTACACTGTTTACTTGGTCTACAGACTAGTCATATTATCATGCTTTTATTTCATCATCTCGTATGGAATTGCCTTCAAAACTTCTTTAACGTCTGTAAATTATGTTAAAAGAGTGTTCTTTCCTGTTATTCTAATTCATGCATAGCACCACGGTAGCCATTCCCAGTAATGTTAGAGTACTTTTAGGCTCTATCAGGCTTGAACACATGCTTTAGCTCACATTCAACATCGTTTGACGTTTTTTCTGCTATCGGAATAGCAGGACTGTTTAGCTTTGTTTTAAATGGGTGATGTAGTTTTTGTGACTGATGATGGGAAAAAGAAACGTATGTCATCTGAGGAAATTCTGCAAATGTTTGTGAAAAGTGACGACGAGTAGTTTTCTGATCCGCCGAGTGATGAAAAAATTGACCATAAAGAACCACAACCTGGTTCATCAAGAGCTCCGGATATTGCAAAGAGTAAGTCTATATTCAGAAGTAAAGTTTCAGTAGTAGTGTCAGAGGAAAGTTCGTCGGAGGACGAAAAACAATAAGAAAATGACACACAGGATATTCAAGAGGGTATAAGAAAAATTATTTTTTGTGGTCACACGACAAGCCATCGGCTAAAAAACATAAGTTCAGTGCCAGTGAGGTGGGGGTGAGGTTGCCTTTCACTAAATTCTATTGTATCCTAGATTTTTAAAATTTCTTCTCTCTCTTGATTTTGTTGGAAAAATATGCCAATACATAAACCATTTTTATCAATCATTGACCAGGAAGGAAGACAAACTGTCACGTCGCATGTCTTGCTGGAAGGACGTAACACCAGATAAGTTTTATTGTTTTCTGGGAATTTCTTTATTGATGAGCAGGAACTCCCGTTTGGAATTGCAGGAGTGCTGGTCTAAAAATGTGTTATTACATTCTGCCATTTATGGGATGTTTATGTCTCGTAATGACTATCAACTCATTCTGCATATGTAAGTTACACTTGTGCAACAATGATGACAAATCAAAAGACCCATTAGTAAAATATGTCTTGTAGTAGAACACCTAAAGAAAAAATTTTTCCTGAATCTCTGGCTTCTGAGAACCTTAGCAAAGATGAAGGTTGACTATTGTTCAAAGGGCAGCTGTACTTCAAGCAGCATATTAAATAAAAAAGCAGATTTGGAGTAAAAATTTTCATGCTTTGTAACTGTGGGACTTTATCATTTACGTGGGAACCAACACATACTGCACTGTAAGCCATTTGAACTTTGGCTAACCTGGAGATGTGGTTGATAATCTCCTCCATCCTTATCTCGATAAAGGACGTAATATCTATCTGGAGAACTGGTATTCAAGACTGTTTGGTTGGCTTTATGAAATTACAGCTAATGAAGTTGGTATGGTAAGAAGAAAGGGGAAGAACATGCCTTGTATGACGGAGAAATTGAAAAAAACGGAACTTAACGTTCAGAAGCTGTGACAATTTCCTCGTCCTTTGATGGTATGACTGATGTGACGTGTGAATGCTGTCAACATATCACACTCCAGACATGAAAGATTCAGGTAAAGTTGATTATGCAACTGGAGAGAAGAAAATGAAGCCACAGGTCATGTTGGACTAAAACAAATGTATGGGAGCTGTAGATAGGTACAATACGATATTGAGTTCAGTCAAAAGTGTGGAGTGGTACAGAAGATTTTCTTCCATGCACTTGACAACTAAAAGCTAAGATTTTGTACTGCAAAGTTCAAGGAAAAAATATGCCTGTATCTTCATTACACTTGGAGCTAATACGACAATTGTTTGAAAAGTTTCACGTTTCCACGTCTTGCCGATCAGGAGGAAGATGATCTTCGAACGAGGACATTCCTATCAGACTGAAATATCCAGAAGCACATTACCCCAAGTGTATACCACCTACAGAGAAGAAAACAAATCCACTTTGTGCATGTGTTGTGTTTAAAAACCACAGCAAGCGCAAAGAATTGAAGTACATGTGTCCTGTTAGCAATGTGGCTTTGTGCGTTCATCCATGTTTAGGTAACTATCACTGCAAGAAGAGATGACTAGAAAAATTTTCTTAACCTGGGATTTCATAGTAGTACAATTTTAGTCCAATTGTTCTATAATTACTTCATGTAATGTAGTAAGATGTAAAAACCTTTATTTGACATGTTGCTGTGCATGTGTTGATTCATGTTTTAGTAACTACTGCAGGAAAAATATAGTTTCTAACTGAAACAGACCAGCAGTTTTTTCGTATATTTTTTGTCTTTTAAATTTTTTTTTATGAATTGTAATACAGACCAGCAGTTTTTTTGTATACTCTTTGTCTTTCAACATTTTGTTTTATGAATTGTGGATACTTCTTTGACATGTTGGTCGTGTTTTTAGGAAATACGTAACGTAAAAATATTTTTCCTACCTGTGACAAATTGTACTAATATTACTGAAAACATTTTGTGTTGTTTTCCAGAAATTATGCTTGGCTTTATACATTGTAAATGCTTTATTTTTGACATGTTACTATGCTTATATCGATTCATGTTTTCGGATATATTTCAGAAGAAAACACATTTTTTCCTCACTTGTGACAATTACTGTAAACATTTTGTTGTGTGTTCCAAGAGTTATATTCTTTATACATTGTAAATAATTTTTGTGACACATGATTACGTACTGCATCGTGTTTTAGGAAATTCTGCAGAAAAAAATATAACTATTTGATACAGACCTACTAATATTTCAGAAAAAAATTGGTTTGTTTTCCAATAATTTGGTTTCATGAACTGTGAAAACTTTTATTGATATGTTGATGTTGAGCCGTAACCCCAACAACGACTCCCAAAGGCTGATGGCCTTTACTATTTAACTCCCTAACCCTAAAGCCTTCCTAAAGGCTCGGTAAACCTATTCCAAATGCGGGGCAAGTCTCAACCTGGTCAACCAAGAAATGCTTATAGCGGGTTAGTGAGCAAAGGATTTGAACATTCTTGAGCAAAGAAAACTGACTCATAGCCTGTTTCACACACGTGTATTACCAACTCAATTTCACAGCTCATAAAATAAGTTCACAAATACAAGCTCTTAAAACATTATACTGTACGTGAATCTCCGGTGAATATACACATCTTATGCAGGTCGCAAAAATCTGTTTTGAAACAAAACTAATTTAGACATATGCATAGCAACTCAAATCGCATTACTTTCTTTTCCATTCGACTCGTGAGCGTCACACTCCAAACATGCATCCGTCATACAGTTATACAACTCGTCGAGCACCCTATTCAACATAGGTAATAACGCTGCATGCCTCAGAAGAACTATATGGCATTCGTAATGTGTATCCAAAACACCCTTACGCCCTCACACAGGCAATGAAATGTCCCGCTGACATCTCTTCCCGGGTTTCCCAAAACGCAGAATCAGCAAAAGCAGAAATATAATCTCGTGGCGCTATGGCTTACTCACCGAGGTTCTGATGGGCCCAAACAGACAAACGGGCACTCACAATGCGCTGAGGAGAAAAGCTCCACCCATTAACCTGCTAGGCCGTTCTGCCAACTCTGTCCACGTCGGTCAACATGCCGAACACTCGAACATACCAACCAACATACCAAGTCTGTGTCATCCGTCCACGGCAACACTCACTCACTACCAGGAGCAATAGGTCTTAACAGCTCGGCGTTCAACTCGAGAGTGCGCTCTCCGCCACACGCGCCTTCACACAGCAGCTCGCCCCACCCCTTCTTCTACCTACAGCGCCCCTTCTGGCGGACGATGGGACCAAACCCCCCTCACTTCCTGGCCCTCCCCGCCATGGCCAGTGGGGTGGCAGGTTCGGCAGGAAAGAGAAGACTACAGCACCGTCAACCGGGGCAAAACCCCTCAGGGAGGTGGCCAAAGCCAACCTTCGTTCTAAGTACAAGGGAGAGAAGCAAACGCCCTAACCTAAGGAGAAAACGTTTAACCCAAAAATAAAACAAAACCCCGTAAGGGCCAAGGGAAACCTCTCAGTGTGGATGCACTAGTTCTTTTTTTTTTCTTTCAGGATCTACTGCGGAATAATTTCTCTGAACTGAGACAATTGACATTGTACTAATGTATCTGAAAACATTATTTCAACCATTATGTGAATTGTAAAATACTTTCCATGACAGTTCACTTACCAAAAATTGATACTTTTTTAGGATCTACTGCAGAAAAATAATATTTTTGCTGACCACAGATAAACAAATTGTGCAGTTTTTTTTTGTGAAAACATAGTTTTGTTTCTCAACAGGTAATTGGTTTCTTGGTTTGTAAATAATTTTCGTGTGATTTAGCTGTAATTGTAGATCTTTGTTTTTTTTGGGGGGGAAACCAACTGCAGTAAGATATGAATAACTAATTTTTAAAATATGGTAAGGACTAACTTTGTTATATTTTAAGAAATGTTTGTTGTCACACATCCTCTCCACTTTATTCAATTTGTGTAGTTATATAATATAACATATTTTATGGAGACCTGTGACAGTTTTTAAAAAGTTTATGTTATATAAAAAAAGTAAATAAATACAATTGTAACTGATTATCAATTTTATAATTTCCACTCTTAATAGTGACTTAAATAAAAAATCACAGCTTCCATACCTGCAACAAAATGAGTAAAATTGTGACATAACATATAAAACCAATTTAATTGAAATATAATTTTGTAATATCATAAAATATCATAAGGAACCCTAAAAAAAGTTTTAAACCGAAATACAAAACATTTAATGTATACAGAAATTTTTTTTTTAAATATTACGGAAAAAGGTTTAGGGCCTGAGAAGATAATTTCACAGTGTACACTGCACGTAGATATGTACCCCTTCCTATCTTGACACTGAAAGGGTTAATGTAAAGTTAATACGTATATCTGCTTGTGAAGCTGTATAAATTGAGTTACAACAGGCATTGCAGTGTGGTAATCGTGATTAAAGGTCATAATTTTACACTACAATTCTGCAAGATGCAAGAACATCATTTTTCAGGAAGACTAATTTTATTGCATGACTCAGCATTTTGTATCTGGTAAATTTAGTGTACAGTGTAAGAGTTTGTAGGTGGGGTAGTTTCTTATTATCTATGTCTTTACAATATAAAACCATTGTTTCGTTTAATCTGTACATTTTTGATTGTGTATCACATAAATCAATATTTATTATTATGTATTATTGTACTTTTTTCCGTGATTTTTTGGCAATTTTTTCTGTGTTTGGTGGAGACTTAGCAGATTGTGATCACTAGGTGGATTTCCACATTTATAGTTGCCATTACACGTGTTAGGAAGTCACTAGGCTGTCTCAACTGTACAGCATACAGCACATGCACACATTTACCTAACATATACTGCTGATGCCATGGGCAGCAGTATCAAAGCCGCTAACGTCGAGCCTGCATTCATATCGCGCCAACTGAGTGGTTAAGGGAGAGGCAAGCTTTTAGCAGTTGTTAGGTGGAGAGCAGTCTGCATTTTCTTGCTTGTCGGAACTGCTCAGCTGAGAAAGTCGGCTTTCTCTGCACCCCTTTCATAAATATTATCAAGGAGTTTTATTGGTGCTTTTTAATAACTATTAAATACTCATTTAACTATTATCTCCGTAAATTTTTTTTTAAATATTACATATTACTATCAACACATTTTTGTGGGGGAAGAGATGGGAACGATATTGTTGCGTGCCATGTTCCTGGAGGCCAGTGGTCGGCGGCTGTTTCATAACACCTTGAGGGCTGGCCGATGATTCAAAGCCCGGGTTGCTCATAGTGGGAATCCCGCCGAACATACGTCATAGATACCTGTCCCAACTGCGTCTTAACCCTTCGAGGGCGGCGGACGTGACTACTAGCACATCCGAAACATGATGAAATATCTATTTTTAGACCCCTGTAATGCGGGGAATAACCGACTGTCCGGGCTAGTATAAAAGCACAGAATCGGCACATTTGAGGGAGTTCGCTATTGGAAGTGCTAGAGGAAGGTGCTGCGCCTGTGGAGAGAGACTGGTGAAGACATCTTGGTGACGTCAAAGTCTACTGGGAGGCGGCAGGCGGCTACCTGCGGAGCAGTGTTGGCGATACAAGAGGACTGCTGCGGCGGGCTGACAGGCGAAGAGGAGGTGCGCGACGGGAGTCGAACGGAAGACCTCAAGAGTGAAGGCAGCGGTGCTCTCGGGGTGCTGCGCAGCACATGGTGAGCCATCACCACTTCGGACTGATAAGGTTGTACATTGTAATTATTAGAAATACTGTTGATTGGATATATGACTGCATTTTATTGTGATTTATAGTGTTTAATTAATTGATGGTAGACTTTTCTTGTGCTTTAATTGTCAAAGTTAATTAACGTGTCTGTGACACAGGAGTAATTGTGTGCATAACTAATTGTGTTGTGAGAGTTCTAGTTGATTACTGTTTTGTGTATTTCATAGCTTTGTGAGCTATTAAATCCAGTACTTAATTTAACTCTT
>PNEQ01132967.1:0-15887 GCA_003012365.1 Medauroidea extradentata | reverse complement strand
CTCCATAAGGCTCCATGTTAATCTGCCGGTGATTGGAAAAATGTCCGTTTTTCGGAAGTGTCCGCTATTCGGAAGTGTCCGCTAAGGGAAGTTTCACTGTATATATATATATATATATATATATATATATATATATATATATATATATATATATATATATATATATATATATATATATATATATATATATATATATATAAACTAGGTGTCACTGGTATTGTAGTTTTATTTGACGAAAAGCATATCATCCAATACTCAACTTACATGGCGTAATCACTACTACCATAACAAAAGGATTCCAAGGTTCAGTTCTGCTAAGTTACCATTACTTTGTCGACGTTATACTATTTCCATGTCCTGTCGAGCTCAAATTACAAAATAAAATTTAGGCACAATAAACTGAGAACGCGCCCCACCCGTCAACTATCGGCGGCCTGCACAAACTACTGCCGCCAAATGCCTTGGGCCACCATCCGGCATGAACACAACCACTCCGGGCCAGCGCCCGACGCCCACTGACTTGTTCACAGCAACTGACATGGTAACAAATAGCGTACCTCGGCGGAGTGATACAACAGACTCCAATTTTCCCCCAAAATAGCAAAATTACACTTAAAACATATCACAAAGGATTCCAAAATTTGAATTTATAGTTTTTACACCAATTTGATAAATAATATTGACACAAATATAATAATTGGGGAAAAAAGGTGCGCAACAGCGGAACTACTTTCGCGACGCAATACCTTAAGCAACCCCCTGTGATGGCTGACCTACGTGCGTCAATAACCTACGTCATGAACAAATTCCATGAAGCAAGCGATCAACCACAACGTCGACGCCAGAAATCCTATAGCCTGGAGAAGCTTGCAACACAAAAAGTTACTCACTTCACCAGGGAAAATTTAATAATATACTAAAATTGCCAAAACTCAAAAATTAGTTAAAATACAAGAAAAAGTTATATCAACAAAACTAATTAATTTTTATTGTGGTCAATTTGAAACCAAACAAGCCCAGGAAAATAAACAAATGACTCTACTTTAAAATTCCCAACTATGTTATACAGTATTTAAATTTTGAAAAGATGAATTTAAATTAATCATGTCCCCAATTACAGTACTAGGTTATTGAATCCTGTTGTATCATCCCGAACACATGATGAACCAATACTGAATAGGCATATACCTTGTTATTACAAATTTAAATTTAATTAAGAGAAAAAATACTTTACAGAGATTTAAACAAGATGGGGAAGTGGTTGAACTCTTCACACTTCATTTGTGTGTAACTGTCTACAAGTATCATCTGTAAGAGCTTGTACCTCTGTATTTTATATTACAATTTAAAACTTAACTGAAATTAAGAAATATGCATTTAATTCTGCTTCTTTTTGGCCTTGCATATTACGGTAATACAGATACTCTACATCTGTACTGTAATAACAAAAATGCAGTGGTAACAAATGTTTTGGCAGTGCATTTGCACGCAAAATTAGAATGCAATATGCATCTCATTAAATATACTAAAATATTTTAATTTAATGAAAAGGTTACACACTTCACTATAACTTCTAGGCAGCAGTAACATCATATTTTGTGTTTAATGTTTACTACTAACAAACTTTGGTGTAATGGATGTACCAAGACACATGAGCGTAACTAAACAATAAAATGAGTTCTAGTGCATATTTATAAAGTGTTTTATCACTTATTAGAAATAGTACTTCTATAAAAAAACTAAACATATCAGAAATCTGTCTTTTATATACACACATGGAAGAATGGACACACACGTACACACCCCCATTTACATTCAGACACATCCCACACCACACAAACACACCCACAAATCCACACACACCCTAACTCCACACACACCCATGCACGCTACCTACCCACACACAAACACACGAGATTTCAATTACAGTACATTGAGGTCGATAACCAGTTACTACGGCTGCCTGTTTCAACACAGGTTTATCATAACAGTATGTAGTGATGTAGTGAAAATGTTATCAGCCATATGTGCAAAAGCCTATCTCTTCCTCTACCTTTTCCTTTTCTATACTGTTAATATTGCTGAAATTTTTATTTTAACCAATTGCTCACTGAACCAGAAATGTTAATATTCAATAAATATTAACAAAAATTGCTTAACTAGTATTTAACATTTAAGAATAAATTTTCAATCAAGAGAAATTATAAATAAAACTTGGTACTACTCAAAGACTGCATGTACTTTTCAATAAGCATAAGCCAGTGGTAGATTTAAGCAATTATCATAAGGGGGGGAGGAAGGGGGCCGGGAAATTTGCATTAAGAAGTATCTATGCGCTCCCCATGAATGAAAAGCAGGGGGTCCGGGGATCCTCCACCGGAAAAATATGGATTTGCAGGTGCAAAATTGAGCTATTTCAGGAGTTTCCAGGCCAAAAATTTGAATATACTGCTTTCAAAAAATGGTTATATTTTTATGATAAATTATGCTCGGGAAAATCTTTGTGCTGATATAAAAAAAATTTTGACATGCCATGTGGTCACCACCCGAGTTAATAAGAGCAATAACCCCCAATTATTAGCAATTGCCATAAACTGCAGATATAATAATAAACATGTCATGCGACAATTCTTTATGTACAGAATTTTATTTAAAAACAGAAATGTATATAATTTGTCTTTGTGGAAACAGCAGATGAAAGCATCTGGGCAGACGAGAGGGGAGGAAAGCCAGCCTATTGTGTTAAAGATACAAATCTTAAATAGTTACAGTAATTAGAATGTGAGAAATTTTAAAAATTAAAAAAAAATTAAATTAATTAATTATACAGCAGTGGTAGGAAGTTAAGTGTTCTTGAGGGGCTGTCTCCTGATTGGCCCAATTGAACCAATGCTTGCAGGGTAAGCGACAGGGAGGTTGGCGCCAAACAAGAGCATGGCTAGGTTGTAGACAGATTTTGGGACAAATGTTTTCGACCCATGGAAGACAGCATCGAGACGCAGAAACGACGGGCCGGGGTGCCCCAGGCAGTCAGTTCAGGCGCCGCACACATTTACAAAGACGGTGTTTAGTCAAGAGATCGACGGGCCGAGGTGATAAGGCCGGGCGTATTTAATTTATGCATCGGGACGCCTACGAGTTGCGGTATTTGGACCGGTTACTTAGAAGTATTGCAAAGCGTCACAAGTTAGGGTGGTAGATTGCTGATGATGCCACTGTAACCTTCGACATAATTTAGTTACGTATTGCTGAGACAAGCGGGTGTGTAATCATCAAGTGCAAAACCGACAAACCTTGCACAATAACAATCATGCCACGAGAGGGCAGAGAGGGCTTGCTGTCTGGTTAAAACTGAACTTGCCGATTTCTTGTTACTCCACACTCCTTACATCACAAAACTTTAAGTCATCGCAATAAGTACAATTTTAATATTCTGCTTAGACGAATCTTTTTTTGCTGTAATAGCTCTTGAAAAAAATACTATAATTTTAATGAATAACAAGCTAAGTTGCACAAAAACATTTTGAATCTAGAAACTAGAAGTGTTTATTACATACTACAGATTCACTGCATTCTGTGATACAGTTCTTAAAAACGAATTTTCTCGGGGATCTTCCGGTTACTCCGCCCCTTCATTCCGGTGCTGCGGCATACTCATATCATGTCACTCATCACAAGCACAAAATACCTAGCTGTTAACTACTGATCAAAATCTCTTCACTCATTCAAAAGCCTCATGTCACGAGAACATACATCCAACGAAAAACCAACAGCCAACAATTTATACTGAAATTAGATAACACTAGCTAATGGCTACTGGCTCAAATTTATGGACACAAGAATAAAAAAAAAAATTGTATTTTTAAAACATTTCTAAACATCTAGTCAAAATCATTGTACTTTAGAATTCTTTAAATAAATTATTTTGTGTTTTTATAACTGTCAGGATACAGCCTGCGACATTATTTAAAGTTCAGTGTTAATTATTTAACTACTGTTATTCATTAAGGTTTTGCTGAGATATGTTCCCGTAATGTCAAAATTTTGCCTTTGACATGCAGTTATGGGAAAACTATGTATGCTAAAATATTGTTCTTGAGAGGATAATATAGTCATTAGTAACATAATACAGTATTATATTACTAACTTATAAATTAACACTATTTCGTACAAATTAAATTTTAGAATTTTTCACACCAAAATGACAAACTGCTTTCACAGTATAAAGAACCTAATAAAAACGCACCTGTGTCACAGTATCAGCATCGCTGTCTCCTGTTGCTTCACGTTAATGCAGTTTACTAAAAATATGTAAACAGGTTATTTTCTCTATCTTCCTAGATAGTATTCAACATTAAAATATAACGTAAAACACATCATAACAAATATAGTTGAAACCATCACTCATTCACTGCACAATAGTGACCATGAGTGTGCAAAGATATGGTGTCGTACTTCGTATTCTGCCCCCCCCCCCCCCTCCTTCTGCTCGCGACTATGGGCCATTATTTTTGACAGGGCCTTGCTCTGACCAGTCTTTATTCGACCTGACACTCTCACCCTCTTGCTGAGAAAGGGTCGAAAGGACATCAAACAAGAGGAAAAACAGGAAATATATCTTCCCGCCAGCACAGCACACTGCACTTTTCAAGCAAGAATGAACCTCGCTTACGTAAAACGGAGCTTGAGAGAGTAGAAAAAGTTGTTTAACAATATTGAATTTTGCAGCTATGATCACATAAAATGTACACACTATATAAGTGTTTATATTAAGGCAATTGCGAGTCCATGTGAATGTTTGAATATTATTTACATTTGTATAAATGTAATGTTTCTTCTGTATATATTTTAACAATTTACTACGCTAAAAAAAAAAACCACAACATATTCTTAGGGGGGCGGTTGCCCACTCCCCCCTTAAATCCACCACTGGCACAACCTTACATGCTTAGATGAGCTGTAGGATTACGAGATGTTCAGAAAATCCCAGCCACGCCCTGTATTTCAACCCTTTGCCAAGGAATCCAGGAGGAATATTCATATAATCATATACCGTAAGTTCTACATTTTACAGTGTGAGGCACAATGCAGTTTCTAACATGGCAACTGTGCACTACTAACACTTTTTAACGTTACTCTCTTGTAAACCATTACTACAGCAGTGTTCAATCAGTAATATTGACTGCACATGTAGGCTTATGAAACACATAATGCATAAATGTTACAAAATAGTGCTGAAAATAAAATGTGAATTTTGTGATAGGTTCAATTGATAGTCCAGGAATATGACCTGAGGACGAGGACATATGAAGTGCTAACTGCGGCAGCTGACCCATTTTATAACTACAATGAATCATTTTCATTAAATTAACACTTACGCCCAGACGAGAATACTGTACAGGCGTACAATAATTTGACGTTAAACTGTCTTCAAAAAATACGAAACAAAAAGATGCAAGACTGTACCAACCAGCAATCCAGTAAACAAGCAATAGCCAGTTCCAGTATTAACCTTCAAGATAAGCCAGTTGCTGCACGTGCAGCCTCCCACAAACTCTCTTTTGATGCCTGTTACAACACCAGAGTGGTGAGAGCCCTACCACCTTCAAACAATAGTGCAGAACTGAGGCACTGAAAACTAGCCCATCAGTATATCACACAATCCAGACATCCACCAAGCCTCAACATATAATAACTTTCAAATTTTCCGCCACACCCTAATTCGTCCCTTCGCCGCTAGGCGTGCTAGTTACCAACCATTGCTTACTATCCGCCATGTGCAATCACTTGCCGCCCGAAGAATCTCGCCTGACCAGCAAAACATCGCAACCACACAAAGATGTGTTGTCCATCTGTTTTTTGTGTTCTCTAACCTGCAAGTACTGTTTCTGTAAGTACTTGTACATCTCTGTCTACATGTTTTAGTAATTACTACATATATATTTAAGGCGTTCTGGAGACCTTGCAGGGAGAAAGAGGCTTTAGCCCACCCTATAATCTAATGTTCAGTACGCCAATGAAAACGATAAAATAAGCATACAGTTTAGGATATTCTACATTCACATTCAATGTCCTACATTTTGAACCATGTATATCCTACATTTCATTTAAAGTATTTGGTAACCCTAATCAGACGTATTCACAGGAATTTCTCATACTAGTTTTCCTAGGCATATTCCAGCAAAACTTTTGCCTGTTGCATATATAAAAAAGTAATACACTATGTTAATTTCTAATGTATGTAACAGGGACTTAAGACATCAAAGAGTAAATTATAGGTAAAAAGAAAAACTCATTTTCACTAACAGCAGCTACAGCAGCAACTGCCATTTGACGTCATTTTCATAACTAGCAAGAGAATTATTAGAAACCGTAACACAGTTTTAACATTGTGTGTTTATTCCAAAGTGTTTGACAATTAAAAAAAAAAAATTAATATATACACCAATTTAGATTTGAACTATGGGGAAAGGAAGAGGAAGACAGAGAGAGAGAGAGGGAGGAGGGGAGGAGGGGGATGAGGTATGAGAACTCCACAATCAATGGTTGCCAAGTAGAAAAAATACTGTATTGAAAATATTCCCTTTTTTCCTGTTTTTAATATGAAAGCAAAATCAAAAAAAAGTGGCAATATTTGTGAAAAATACTGTTTGAAATACAATTAAGGTATTTTAGATTTCATTACGTAACATTTTGTTACACATGTACTGTACACTCCTTATTAACAATAATATTGACAAAATGTAGTGGTTATGAAAAGAGAAAAAATTTAGCAGAACATGCCTACACATTCATATCAAAGGTAACGACCCAAATACATTAATATACTTAGGAAGCTATCAAACTGTTCTTAATCAAAGTATTATCTTCAAATATCTCTAAAAAAATTGCCTGAATACTTGCCTAATAGCTCATACACTCACTTGTCTGGCTGGCTGCGACTCATGACATCACACCTACGAGAAAGTATTCTCTGCTCAGGCGGTAACAGAAATGTTTAGTTGAAAAATACTTTGTCAACAAAGAATTTGAATGCAGTAAGTGATATATGGTTACTGTAACAAATTACTGAAACACATTTAAGAATGGCGTGAGAAATATGCCACTAGGCTAACAAAGTAAAATAAAAGACTGAGGTACAAGTACTTACAGATGGTACTTCTAAACAGACACACACACATGAACGGACGACACATATTTTTTCGCGGAAGCACGGCCGCGATGTTTTACCAGTATCAAACTGACAGTGTACCAGGTCTTGCCACTTGAGGAAGCTAGTTTGATACTGACAAAACGTCGCGATGCGCTTCCGCGAAAAAATCTGTGTCGTCCCTTCATGGTGTGTACTTGTTTATAAGAACAATCTGTTAAGTACTTGTACCTCTGTCTTTTACATTACTTTGAAACACATTTAAGAACAACTCGGAATGCATGTATTCCACCCCAAAGTACTACATAAGAAGGAGATGGAATATTGAACTACCAAAACACCATGTCTGTAGGACTTGCACAACATTAAAAAAAAGCAACACACACAGAAGGTACCAGACACCTTAGAACACACATGCAGCTATTCTGGCAAGTAAGCTGTCCTGCAGGAGCTTGCTGTCTCTCTGAGGTATTGTAGTGCTACACTAGTATGATAGGTACTTGACAGTGTTGGCTAAATTTCAGATGCCTTCCTGTCACGTATCACACACTGGTCTGGTTGAACTGACAATGTTAACAAAGTTTTTGTCAATGTATTCCCACTAGTATATTCGTGGGAAAGTGTTATTGTCTTTCAGAAATATTCACACAACTTGCATGCATTAAACTTTTTTTTTGTTTTCTTCTACGGTTTTAAGAATACAATGTTCTGATATCAACGACAACTCCCTACCCTTGGTCAAAAACTTAAAAATTTAAGATTTTCTGTTTCTCACGCACATTCAAAATGCAATGCTACAACATAAATTCTGTATCCACAAGTTACCATAAATAGTACATTGAAATATGCAATTGAAAGCACAACATTGTTCGACAGTTCAGAAGCTATTGTAAAGCCAACAATGTACATAATCACTATGCAGAATCGTAACGGTGAACTGAGGATTCGGTCATGTCAAGAACTTATCCTGTAATTGGGCACCTTGACAAAGGAATCTATTATGTTACTTCGCCCAGTCATATATTCTGGAACTTATGTGATTGTGTGTGTGGCTGCCAGTGTAAGCTGTGAACTGTCGTCGTCGTTCTCTGCTACTTCGGACGCTTTCGGGTCCCGTCGGCTGTCTTCGTGCTCACTCCCTTCTTCCCCTCCTCTATCCCTTCCCCTACTTGTGACGCTCGGCCGGCCTTCCGCCTCTCGAGCCTGCCTTCTCCCGGCAGTCTCGCCGCCGCCTTCGACTGGGCTAGTTCGGGCCGCTCCTTCATCGACACTCCGCCGGTTATGATGCTCACGGTAAGTCTTTAGTTTGCGTTTGATTTTGTTTATTGTGAGTCGTGTGTGCTGGGAGCTTCGGCTACCAGTGCAGTAAATCGCGTGTCTACTCTTTTGTGTTTAATACCGTTCTTCGACCGCGTTGACCGACGGTGTGTCGATGGGGGACCGTCCGTTAAATGTATTATGATTTAGCCCTGCTCAAGAATCGCCTTCCGCGATATGATTTAGCCCTGCTCAAGAATCGCCTTCCGCGATATGATTTAGCCCTGCTCAAGAATCGCCTTCCGCGATATGATTTAGCCCTGCTTAAGAATCGTCTTCCGCGACGTCATGATTTATGTACCTGCTTTGTAATGCTGTCGTTGCGCTCGTGCGCTTGTTGTACTTATTCGCACTTAACAAACTGTGATTTTTGTAACAGAACTTGCCACTCATGTACCCATTCATTTGTGTGACCCTTCGGGATTCCGACCCATTTGTATAGTGTGCCGTTAGACGGTACAACGGAAAGTTCTGTAGTACCCTAGAAACTAATACTGCTGACTGCACATATAAACTGACATCACGATTTGGAAAACACCTGTTCAAAATTACATTTGTATTACTAATTAATATTACTTTAAATTTTTGTCCAACCATGTACGTATTTCTTAAATGACACATGTATGTTGATGATGATGCACGTACACACACACACATACTGTATAAGCACTCACACCCAATCAACTGCAAGCCAGTTTACCCCACACTAGTACTTGTGCTCATGAATGAGACACAAAAAAAACTCATTTCCTCACCTGATGCACGAATAGGTCCAGGATAGAATGGTGATGCCGGCTGCACAGGAGAATAAACTTGTGCTGCGAATTCTTCAAATGTTGTAGGCTCTTTGTGGTTACGAACAACAGTTTCTAGGGACTTTGCACGTTCCTCGTAGCTAAATTAAAGATGCAGATAAGATTTAGTTATTCTAATTACTATACCCAGTACGTATAATATATGTATAAAGTATGTATGTAGTTCGAAACGTGAGTAACTTACTAGTTCTGGTAAAATGGCAGCATACTTCTTTTCGCACGAGAAGCACTGATAGCAGTGGCCCGCACCAAACCTGGTAGGATCTTTGCATCCACTATGCTTTCATTAAAAAGTGGGCCGAAATATGGAATCTGCAAATGGTAAAGAGAAAGTATACGTAATTCTTTACATCCATAAAGATTGAAAATTTAGTTTTAGTAAATAGTATCACTGTGGTTTACATTCGTCTCCACAAAAGTAGTATAAAAATGGAAATAAAGTATTTTGAAGATGCAGGTAAATAACACTCGACATTTATAGTTATTTCTACCACAATAACAATATTTATAACAAAAAATTTGGTAAACAACTTACTCTGTAATGTTAACCTAAAAATAAGTCAAAGTATGACATATATGACCTTTGTACATGTTAAAGGATGTTTACATCCTTTGCAAGATCTGCCAGCCCATCCAATAATGTAGCATTGCAGAATAGGTATGGAAATATTATTTTCTTTGTAGATCCTATGAAGTTGAAGGAAGATTATGTTTGTGCCACAATTTTAAACAGCTGATAATTGTCTGTACTACTAATGAAACTAGTGCTTTATAGCAACAAATAATATACATAAATGTAATGTCTTAAAGACATTGTAAACACGTACAGTCTGTCTCATGAAAGAATTCCATATTTTGACATTTCTCTTCAGAGAAATTTGCCTGGCTGTTCCATTGTTTGGAGCTTTAAACCTACCTGGCTTCCTGGAAAAGCACTGTCTCCACAATCCTGTTTACAGACCTCACTTCTCAGAAGTGAACTGTCAAAATGTGGAATTCTTTCATGAGATAGACTATAACTTGTATGTAGTTGCTTAGCCACATAAAGAAGGTAATTGAGTATTTGTTAATTTTTTGGTATCTACCATATTTAGGATAACTTTAGAATTCCAACACTAGATGGCAAGTATTTCGGTGTGCATTTATGTTAATGCCTGTGTGTGTGTGTGTGTGTGGCGGGGGGGGGGGAGTATCCACGATTTTGACTGTTACACCTTATTATGTAACACGTGAGGAGCAGAGAGCCAATTTTTGAAATGTTGTGAGAGTCTTCCATTGCGAATTTGCTTAAAATTTTGTAATGGATTCCATTTTGCTCTTCTTGAGTGAAAATAACTTAAAAATGAAATCATTCCATGTGGAAAAATCTCACATGCTCTTAGAGGTCGTGAGATGCGATTCCGCAACACCTTGAAGACAGCAGCCTTGCCACTTTTGCTGTGTATTTCTACAACCTCACTCTTTTAAACAGACAAAATAAAGCAATGAAGTACCATACTGCAGTGTGTCCACATGTATTTTTAAATTGTGTTAATTAATACTTTGCTTGTTCATTTTAAGATACACAATCGCAACAAAGCATTAATTTTGTAATGAAACATGCATTTAACGTTATAACTATGTATAGTACAGTATTACATGTATAATGAAACCAAAAACCTGAGCAATAGTGTAATGTAATAGTAGCAATGGCGCTTGGCTAAATGCTCCAAGCAGAGTATTTTTGAAAATAGGTTCGTGGCACCTTATCTTCCAATGTTTTATTTATGTAGCAAATTCTTTAATCATTTGCAATTTTATTAAAGAATATAAATATTTTTAATCGCTTTAACATAATTATTCAAAGTTACATAATATGTAGACCTACTGTGATTTTAATTGCCCAAATTATGTATAAAAAATTCCACTCAAGAAATAACCAATAAACCAACAACCTACTCTTAGTTATCTTTCCTTTTGTGTTGACTTAAATTTCTGTACCTATAATAAGTGTACAACACAAAAACCATCTTGTGTAGCAAATTTAATATTTGTAAACTGCCGGACTCGTTTAAAAAAACGCAACGTCGTCGCATTCACAAAATACAAGCAAGATGGCAGCAGTGTCCTGAATTTCTAATAAAAATGACTTGCGAATTAAATGTCTCTTGATAAAGACTTTGTAACTATGTGTATGCAACAATATTCAATTACAAAACACATTTCTTGTTAATTATATATATTTTCTTTCTGATTCCATTTATACACGTACAAATATTGCGTGCGGCCACAGAACAAACAATTTTTTTCTTCCAGAGGGTGCGTTCAGTGCGTCAAACAAGTAGAGCGTTCTTTTCACTCGCAGATTCCTGCCACGTCAGTGTAACCGGAAGTTTGAAACTGAGGAAGATCTCGTACTAAGATTCTGGAACTTTGGAATTTCAACTAAAGAATACCATTCTGCCATTGTGAGATAAATGTTTTGAAATTAAGTAAGCGAAATTCAGCAATTCGAAATAATCTCATAACTCGAGAATTGACCCTCCGATCTGTCATTGGCTCCGGGGGAATTGTGCAGTTAGATCACAAAGTTTCCCCTTCTTCCTAGTACTAGGAACTATTGTGGTGCAGTGGTGGATGGATATTTCCCAGAGTTGAGGCCAACTTTCGGTCAAAATGGTTTTGAGTGACAAATTAAGTGTGTACTGGCAACACCCATGGTCATCTATTCTGAGACTTTTTTTTTTCCATACACACACACACCTTCACTCTAATTTGTTTCCATCCATATACTGTATGAGGCCGTAAGGATGTAGGGTTGCTTAGGTACTAATTTTTTTTTGTAAGTACTGTATTTTGCTAGTTTTTATTGAATTCAAGTGCCTAATTTTTCAGATTGCTGCAAGACACTAGTGTTGGATGGAGAAATGTATTGGTGTAAAAGTATTAAACATTTTTACATACAAATCACATTTAAATGTTTGGGCTAGGGATGTGTGAATAGTGGATTTTTGTGTCAGAATATTTTTTAATACAGTACAAATAGTTTTGAATTCGGAAGTAGTTAGTAAATACAAATTTCTGCATTTAAAAAAAATCTCTTGTACCACTCTTGAGGAAAAAAGTGAAATCTAAAAGCAGACATTAGTTTTTTCCCAAGAGCACAACTTATTAGTCAATCATTGCTACAATGGCACCATCTGCAAAATACCATCTATAAGATACTACAAATATTAATACCAGCAATCAAAAATAAAACATCTGGCTGCGAACAGCGTAACTGTAAAATCCAATTATCACAGGTAAGTTACATGAGCATTTTCAAATAGGTTAGATTGGCATTAATTCTCACAGATTGAGTTAGGCTTGACACTACTTCCTTATGATTCATTAATCTAGGGCTAAACTAGCATAGGTGTTTTTGTATGGTTCATTCTATTGATGGACTTAAGTGTCACTTACCTGTGGATGTTTTGAAAATGAAATTGAATATGCAAACAGTGAAATGTAAAACATGAAATGACAAAAATAAATTTCAAATTCCTGACTTTTCGAGAACTTGTTTTCTCCACTCACCGTTGATGGAAAGTTAAAGATTTTATTTCCAGAAGAAAACAAATTTTTCACTAGTAACTTAGAACAGCCAACCAAATCAAGCAAATTAGCGCACAATGCATTCAGTATTTTAAGATGCATAAACTGCAAATTTCAGAAAAAAGTTATTTACATTGAGTCAGTGAGATTTTTTGTCAGTGCTTAACATTGTGGTCTTCAGCGCTGGTGGGGGTGACATGAGGTGAGTGTGAAGTGTAGAGCAGAGCCAAAATGAAGGGGTGGGGGACACTGGAGAAATCCCGTTGGTTGACCAATGGCATCGTCTGGTTTACATTGGAATATGAGCAAATACTATTCCTCTAACTTTTTGATATCATGTTGTTCATCGCATCTAGCGCCTATAGGCGCAGTCATATAGACAACGAAAACATGTATCTTACAGCGGAGACAGTCGTAGGCCCTGATGTAACCAATAACTTATGGATCAGAAAATAATAAACAATATGATTAAGATTCCTTTTCCAAAACCTTTTTTATTTTATTAATTCGACATAAAAGTTGGAGAGACTGGATTTCATGTGTAGCCAAATGAAAAAGAATTCGGCAACCATACAATCACTTGGATAAATAAATTGACTATTAAGGTTTTAATTTTAAAAAAATTACTCATGAATGATTAGTGATTACTGTATTAACACCTGTCAACGTTTTCATGTAACATGACTTAATTGCTTTCCTGTTAGCTAAACAAATTTTCCATTGTGAAGACAAGTAGATGAATGTGAACAATAAACATTACACCATGTTAGGGGTGCAACTTAGAAATCAGAAATTAACCCTGTACATTATAGATAATTTCAATTAAAGTAAATGTCAAGGTATTGTAATAGTACGTACTCAAAAGGAAAAAATTTCATTTAAATAGAGCAACTTTGTGCTTCTCACTTACCACTCATTTAATTTGCTACACTGCCAATTATCTTGAGCTGTGTTTATTCACAACTAAGATTATCTTCAAAAACCACAGTTATCTGCCATTATAATGAGCCCTAGAGTTTTATTTAATACAAATTTTTTTAAAAACAATTGCCACGGCGGACCAGAATGCATTTTATCTGCTAACTGGCAACTCCAAGAGACTATTGTAAAAGTTCTGTGGCATAAAATAAGCAGTTACCGTAATACCTGAAGGAAAAACAGACTTACCAGTGTGTTAATTACTATGGCCAAGAATTTTTGATTATGTGCAGATTCACCCCATTGGTTGATGGGGAGAGTTGGGATTTATATACAGTATTCTGATCACATAGGTACGTAAGCACATAAAATTTTATGCACTATAAAATCATTTGCTGACAGAGAACACAACTGGGTAAGTTCTGTAATATAAGATACTTAACTCGCTGGTATCATAAGATACTTTATGTAATCCCTCAAACAAACTTCAACTTTACTTACAAAATATCTATTACAATTAAATTTCATGTTGTATCTCACTGCAAACAGAAAATTAGAATCAAACCACTAGCTTCAAAAAACAATTTTTAAATTTTACTTCATCATGGCAAGATAAACAAGTGTGAATACTGCTGTGTTTCTTTGTATGTTGATGTTTAAAAAATAATACATACTAATTTTCTGAAATAATTTATTGGCAGATAAAGTCAACAAGGTTACCACAAATTTACATAAACTACCCATAATTTCTAGTTTCTTCCTTGTGTGTAAAAGACAATAGAGCAAAAGAACCAATTTTTTATGTTGGTCAAAATAGAAAATGTGGTACCCATCTGTAGAGTATATTGCACAGTACAGTCAACTCCCGATTTAACGACCCTTCACGGTTCCCGAAAATAGGGTCGTTATTTCAGACGGGTCGTTATTAGAATTTTGACAAATTTTCGGCGATTCCCGCTCTCTAAAATGTCGACATTTATAATTTTTTATCATTGAATCGGCGTTCACTCACCTTTGGCGAGTTTGAAAAGCAAACACGTTATTTTTAAAAGTATGCCATTGACTACTGGATGCTACGCATATCTGAGACATGCACCCAACATTTGATAGTGTCATAATGAACTGTCCTGCTTTCACTTGTTGAAATAATGATTTATAAACATTACTGTGTATATATCATTAAATGACATAATGGTTATTATATTTAATAGCATTTAGTAAACCCACCAGAAAACGTAATAAAGCTTAAATAAACACAACATATATTCGTAATATCATAGGCACAAAGACAGCCTACCGTGTCCAAGGGCATGAGAAATCTGTGGCAAAAAAGTTATGGCGCGCACAAGATGAAGAGGTGAGCGAACTATGGAGTGGTACGGCCCGGTGGTGGGAAAGAGGCGGCCGGGTCACAGAACCGGCCGGGGGATGGGAAGGGGCGTTCGGGCCGACCGGCTGACCTTCGTGTCGCGCGGGCGGAAGGGACAGCAACGTATATTTTTAGAACAAATACGCCGTGTGCGGCAGTACAATTTTTGAGAAACAACTACAACCATTTGCGACCATAATGAAAAATGCCACACCTTTTTCTGCTATTTTCTTTGAATTAAAATTTTTTAAGCAATTTTTTTTTTTTAATTTTCCACGGTTCCTGGAAAAAGGGTTGTTACTTCGAGAGGGTCGTTATTCCCGGGGTTGTATAATCGAGAGTTGACTGTATTTAATTTAAAATTACTTGTAAACTATTCATATTGGTATATTGTATATATTGGACAATACTATTGTGCAAGGTTGGCACTCGTTGTTTGTGATGTGTTGTGTAGGTATTTGTTTCTTACATTGCTTGTTCTTCGTGTCTGAAAATGCTCGTGCTGAGAGTCAGTGTCTGTTGTGTGTTACTACAAGGAATGTTGCATGTCATGTACAACTCCAAGGATGCGAATACATATCTGTCAAAGTATACTTTACTTCTTATTTGCTATACCTGCATTGTTAATAGGTTATGGGCCCAGTACAAGGAGTGAAGTGTTGGGTGTGTCGGCAGTATCGTATTTTGGCGCATTAGACGGAGTTGGGGTTCGTCCTGTCATGGCTGGTGCATCAAGTTACGTGCA
>PNEQ01132966.1:0-15888 GCA_003012365.1 Medauroidea extradentata | reverse complement strand
AAATTTTTTTTTTTAATTTTGGGAAATTTGGGAAAATTTTGAAAGTGACGTAATCCAAGATGGCGACCGGAAACAAGATGGCCGCCGGAAACAAGATGGCCGCCGGAAACAAGATGGCCGCCGGAAACAAGATGGCGGCACGAATCCTCAAATCCTCACCCTGCACCCTGTGTCCCAGAAGGAACTAAACCTATCTACTAACGTGTTTCGTCTGCTAACCCGGCTCTCGAACATGGTCCACTGTGATATGAGCTGATGTATGTTATGATATGCTTGGAAACTGTACTCCGATAACTGTGTGAACTCCTCAAGCTGGAATTTTGCCTACACAGGCTAATTTTGTGGCTTATTTCATCCACCTAGAGAGCCGAACACGTGTATATAATATACGTAATTTTTTTAATATTTACGTCCTGTATATTTTTAATTATATTAAGCTAGACATTTTTAAAGTATAAAGAAAAGTATATATATATATATATATATATATATTCTCGGTTGTGTGCCAACTAGTATCACAATAATGATATTGGCCAGAAACACTACAGTGAACTTTTAGAAAAAAAAGGACATTCCTTTAGGCTTTTACGAAAACATAGCATCTACAATCTACTCGTTAGTATTGGTCTCATGATAGAATCTATTCAGTCGTTGGATTTTTAACGTTTTTTTTTTCGAGCGTACTTAAACTCGGATAGTTAGTGTGTTGGCGGTCGATTTAAAAAATGCGGCAAAATATGCAGAAGTGGTATATTTCTGTCTCCAATCTGACAGACCTGTGAATTAGACCAAATATGCACTTTTGTACAGGAACAATATACGTATATAGCATTTCAATGGCGTATTTGTGATGTAGCCTATATTGTACACACCTGATACAGTTAACGTCCAATAATGTCCATAGCAATGAGAGATTGCGAAGTGAAGGTCCTCTGCCTGACACATATAACCGCAGCTATTTGTGTTAACCGAGAGTTACCTATATGCTACTGAATTCAAAGTGTTAGAAATGTATATGTTCATAAGGCCTAATTATGTATAATGATGTGATGTCATTGAATGTTTATTGTAAAGGGACAAAATAACTCACTGTACTGTTGTGGACATGCGTCGACGTCGTGGTTATCCTGTCTCGTGTCCAACATTGCCTTCGTCTCAGTATTGTCTGTGCTGTCTTAATTGTGGTAACCTGAGTTTTACAACATTTATTTTTTATGTTTATTGCATTTGCCTTTATTTGTTCTTGACTAATTCCTTATGGGATATTTCATGTACTGTTGTTTTATGGGTCTGTTGACTACAGTCAAACTAGACTTGTTTTCTGATGTTATCAATTTTCCGTTTATTTGTGTTTTTTCTTAGTATTTATCTAATATTTCTGTGACTATATAATACTACAATGGCGTATGGCCACGGTAGTACTGTACGTTATAATTATGTAATTTATTCCATAACTGAAAAACGCTCTTCTAGCGAACTTTTCCCATCATAAACTTCTTCAAACTTCCCGTCCAACGAAAGTAATACTTTTCGAATGTATCATCTTTGTGCAACAAGCACTTACGTGCCTTACAACATATTTACTTTTGTGTATGAAGGAGCCTGTGTTTGTTTACTTTTCACATGCGCTTTCCCTTGTCCCGCCTGCTGGCTGCTGTGTTCGTTGCTCCCGAGCAGGGTACACCTGAGTGGATCCCACGACGAGATAGTGTAGAAAGTGTAGAATATTTAGAGATTACGTACGCCGCTAGACTGTACTCGCACAAGGTTTCCGACCAATTTTAGAGTAATGTCTACTCTATCGTATAGATCGACTAAGGTTTCCGTAAATGCCTTGCAATACAAGTTTCCTCGCCTCAAACCACGTAAATGCAGCACTAGCGGTATAGTAGAGCAGTTTCAGAGATATAACTGCAGTTAACATTCTACATCCTAGATAAGACAATAACTTGGTTTTCTTTCAGCGCGTCTTCGGTACGAGTGTACAGTGTCAAATCAGAGACCCATTTACACGCAGGCACTCTAGGCGGCAGCTCGCAACACAAACAAATGCACAGCAATAAAAATATACTTTAATCTTAATATACAAAATGAAGTGTCCTGACACACACACACTCAGCAACGCACTGCATAAACCGTTGAACCTAGAACCATGAAATTTTGAGGGAAGCTTCGCCTTGCCCCGTAAACACCCACTAAGAATGGATTTTTCGAAAATTGATAATTAAGGAGGTGAAAAGGGGTGAAATATGTTTTCAAATAATCCCTTATATCTCATTTACCGGGAAATCTATCATAATTTTTTAACTTTAAAATATTGCCCAAGGAAATGATTATTTGCGAATTTTTCGATTTTGCGAAATTCGAAAATTGAGGTGAAATGCCATAAATTGTTTTTTTCATTAATCCGTGATTTATCCTAAACCATTTCAGATAGTGAGGTGACTTTTTCTTTAAAATGATGCTTAAGTAAATATCTAAAAAGTATTTTAGAATTTTTCAAAATTCGTCCTTGAAAGCTGTTAAAAAAGTAAATTGTGTTTTCAAATACCCGTAGAGATATTGAGATGATTTTTTGATAAGAATGAAGCTTATGTAAATATCTACAAATCGAATTCAGGATGTTATGAAATGCGAAAATTAAGGATGTGAAAAACAGTAAAATTTTACAGTCTCCCGAAAAAAAGAGAATGATCATGGTGAAATAATTCAACAGTTGTTTCTTTTTGCCAACATACTCATAAATAAAACCTCTATGGACTGTAGCCTGTACATAAGAAAGAATTATCACGGCCTGCCTCTAAGTATTCACTCAGGTATTGTATAAAGTTTGTGGTGTGGGAGGGGTGGGGTTACGGGTTCGTATCCCGTGCAAGACTTTGCGATGGGAATTACTAAGACATCGCACGAGCATATTGCACGCGCTCTTTACACTGAGCTAAGACAATTTATAGTTCACTGTTATTGTGTACGCTGGCTGTTAAATGCCTTCATCACATATTTTATCCAGAGTTACTGTTTACAATACATAATTTCACGCGGGCAAAGCCGCAGACGGGCAGCTATTTTGTAGACAAATAAATATTAATTAAAAACAAATATGTTCTGCAATTAAAGTATGCTCAGCGAAGTGGACTGGATAAAGATGTTTGTATTTGTTGTTTTAAAGATATACAGAGAGTATAGTAACACCATCAATTAATACGTAATTAAAAGTTAGATACTCTTTTTTACAGTGCACGCGGGCGAAGCCGCAAAGGGCTAGTCTTTAATAAAACCAAAGAGAAAAAAATTTTCGTTCAATACTATAATCTCTATGTATAAAAATGAAAGCTGACTGACTGACTGACATATCAAACTGCAGCCCAAACCACTGGACCTACAATCGTGAAATTTTCTGTGGGGGTTCCCTTCAGGTCGTAGGCGAGCACTAAGAAAGGATTTTTCGAAATTCGACCTCTAAGGGGGTGAAAAGGGGTGAAATGTGTTTCCGAAGAAACGTCGATAGAGCTCGAACCCGACGGCCTATCAACGTGATTTTTCTACACGACACTCGTAAAAATGCATATTAGCTAATTTAAGGATTTTTCGAAGTTCAACATTTAAGGGAATGAAAAGACCTTAAATGTGTTTCCAATCAACTATCGATATCTATCGAACCCTTCGGGACAGAGATTTGATGTTCACTTCAAAATATCGCTTACGTAAATACCCTAAAAGCAGTTTTTGGCTTTTTTGAAATTCGACCCCCAGGCAGTAAAAAGGGGCAAAATGTGTTTGTTATGAATCGTTTATATCTTTGAAACACAATTGGCTATAGTCGTGATTTTAACTTTAATTGGTTACTTTTACAAATGTCTATGACAGGACTCAAAGACGTTTCGAAATTCTTTATTTAAAGGGGTGAAAATATGTGAAATGTGTTTTCGATTATCCTTCCATATCTATCGAATCAATCGAGATATCTCAAGTGTTCTTTGCTTTAAATGGGCGCTTTTGTAAATATCTAAAGTACCATTTAAAATATATTTTCCGAATTCGGCTCTAATCTGGTTAAAAAGGGGTAGTATGTGTTTTCGACTCACATTCGATATATATCGCTCCCATAGCTTTTTATATAGCGACGTGATTTTTGTTTAGGATTGATGCTTACTCAAATACCTAAAAAGTAATATCAGGAATTTTCGAAATTCGCCACCTAAGGACGTGAAAAGGGGTGAAAAGTGGTGAAAAGCGTTTTCAATTAATTGTCCATATAGGCCTATCTTGAACCCAGCGGGCTAATGTTGTGTTTTTTACGTCCACGAGATATCAATAAAGTATTCTAAAACCTAATTCAAGGTTTTTTCGGAATTTACTCTCTTCGGTGGTGAAAAGACCTTGAATGTGTTTTAGATAAATCCTCGATATCTATCGAATCCGTCGAGATATACAATTAATTTTCGCTTCAGGATGATGATTACAGAAATTACCGCAAAACTGTTTTCAGATTTTTCAAAATTCGAGTTCTCAAAACTGTGCAGGGGTGATATGTTTTTTTAGTGAATGATCGATTTTTATTCGACTGAATAGGCTAGCGATGTGATTTACACTTCAGTTGGATACTTATACAAATGTCTAAGATGTAAATTTAAAATATTTCGAAATTCGACACCCAAAAGAGTGAAAAAGCACGAAATTAGTTTTCCATCAACCCACGATATCTATCTAACCAGTAGCGATATCGAGGTGTTGTTCGCGTCAGAGTGATGATTTCGTAAATATTTAAAAAAATATATGTATGTAATTTTTTTCTTTATAAGAAACGTGGTTATTAAGAATAAAACTTAGTTGGTCAATAATCAAGGCAGACGATCCGAAAAGCAGGAACGAGCAGCGAGAAACAACTTATACAGGAGTTTCACTACAGTAACCAATCGAGACGTGGTGTTGTACAACCTCTATGAGCCCAGGACACAGATATTTTATTTTTTTTAATAAAATAATATTTTCATGAATTATTTCGACATTACGTGACGTAGTTGTTTGTTACTCAGGTCTAAATTCCGGGAGGTTCTGGTCTCGAATTCCGTTAAAAGCTGCGTGCGAACAATATATAATTGAGGGCACCGTCACCAATGGTTGTGCACAGGGTAAACAGATGTTTTTCATTCGATTAACCTCTTACCTTAGGTGTCTGTAACTACCCCAGAACGTCAAATAGGCACGACTATAAATAAGGCCCAGGCGAAGTCGCTGTTAGTGGCAGGGTCAAACTTAAAGACTGCTTTTCGCGTGGACAGCTATAGCTACTTATCCTGCTGCAGAATTAGTTCAACTAGCCGCTTGGACATTCTAACACTTGATGACTGAAGTACCAATCTTGTGTACAAAGAGGTTTTTCGAATAAAGTAAATATTGTCAGTTACGAATAATACTTGCGAGCAAAGCCGAGGGGGGACTGCTAGTTTGTTATATTATTATAAATATATTTTTACTCTTTAAAGGATAATTTTGTATAGTTTTGCAAGTAATTTTAAAAATGTTCGTGGGAGAGGTAGGTGGATTGGCACCGTAGACTCAGCCTAAGATCTGCAAACCGCAATACACCTAAGTGTAGGATATGGTGGTATGCGAGTTATTTACACGACAGTAGCAACAGTTCTGAACAATGGAGAGCAAAGTCACGAGGTTTTAAAACAGAAACTGAAAACGTTAGATGCGAATTTCACAACTAAACCTACATTAAAATATGACTTCCTAAAAGAAACAGATGACTAAGACGCAGAATAAAATATTGAAAATAGAAACTTTAGCAACTTCAGCAACTGCGTATACAAGCTTAGGAAATTCCTGTTCCCATTTATGATCTTGGATTGGCGAAAGCCACGTGCATCCAGATGAAGTTAGATTGTATGCTAATTGGAAGGTAAGAACATATATTAAACTAGCGATGAACACATTATTTTTTAACAATGAAGAATTTATGTATATTTCCCGAAATGACTATTCTTGTTAGCTAAATGACGATTTTTTTAGTTACGAATGTGCTAGAAATTATGCACTTACATTTAGTAAAAAAATTTTCAGTTAGGCTACAGTTTTTGTGTTGCACATGATACAAACGTGATCCATTTAATATTTTATATTTAAATGTACTATTGCGTGGTTAAAATAAACAAGAAATAAAGTCAATCAAGGCCCAAAATTACACTAACTGCACAAAAATGCAAGAACATTATTTTCACAAGAATTTAAGAAACATTTATCTGAAAGCAATTCCTGTGTCCGCCACTGTCATCTGCTAACGCCCCTCTGCGTACTTGTACGGATGGATTTAATTTAAAACGACATATTTTGTTGGATAGCTCTGCTCTGACATAACTAGCGACTGGTCGTAAATGCTCCTCGGTACACTTACTGTGATATCACACAGTATGTTGTATATCGTCGCCTGAGGAACCAAACATACTTATCCAACATCTGGGTCGAGTGTTACACCAAACATACTTATCCAACATCTGGGCCGAGTGTTACACCAAACATACTTATCCAACATCTGGGCCGAGTGTTACACCAAACAAACTTATCCAACATCTAGGCCAAGTGTTACACCAAACATACTTATCCAACATCTGGGCTGAGTGTTATACCAAAATGCGAAACTAAAGATTTGGTAACTTATATTTCGTCAACGAGAAATAGCGGAATATAACAAGAAAATATATTTAATTCTTGTTTTTTAGGAAAGTGAATATAAGTACAGAATAATTAAGAAATTTTATTTAGTTAATTAATCTACGACATATTAATATCTTAATAAAATAATCAAATATACATTTTTACTAACCTTAGGCAAGTCATGATGGTATTTCCTGTCAGTGTAGCTGGAAAATATAGTTTAAAAAGTTATGTGTTATTAGTGTAACCGATACTTTAAATATTTATATTTTGCAACACAAATGTCAAAAGTTGGATGCTTCACGGTGTTTCTCTCCATCTATTGAAGACACCAGTGCATGATAAAGAAGTATAACGGAAATTAATTACGGTAGTTACATTTGAAATTTCATTATAAAATTCACGTTAAAAAAGCCAAACACGTTATTATGATAGAAGGCGAATGAACTAACAGATTCTAGAGATATTATTTCGTCTAATTGTTATGGCTTCAAGAAACACTTGTTGCATTGTGACTAAGCATTTCTTGGAAATTTACAATCCACAATATTATACGCTAAATTATCATAATTGTGTGTTAAAATATACAAAAAAATATTTGCTTTTTTCATTACTTTAACTCGTTTCCTTTGACAAGAACTCGCAAAACCATGCGATACATGCAAAACGCCTATGCAATGCAACCTGCACAGCGGATATCTGTGATCTAAGCAACTTGAGGCCAATAAGGTGGAATTGCGACGCCTGGAAAACGTCGACATGTTCGCCTCAGTCACTCGGTGCTAAACATACCTAATATATTTCCAAACATAGGTTGCACAAGTATACGTAACATGTAAATATATACGACAGTTATTAGACATGAGCATATCCAGTAGTCGTTATGTAACATATAAATATATACGACAGTTATTAGACGTGAGCATATCCAGTAGTCGTTACGTAACATGTAAACATATACGACTGTTATTAGACGTGAGCAAATCCAGTAGTCGTTATGTAACATGTTAACATATACGACAGTTATTAGACGTGAGCATATCCAGTAGTCGTTACGTAACATGTAAACATATACGACTGTTATTAGACGTGAGCAAATCCAGTAGTCGTTACGTAACCTGTAAACATATACGACAGTTATTAGACGTGAGCATATCCAGTAGCCGTTACGTAACATGTAAACATATACGACTGTTATTAGACATGAGCATATCCAGTAGTCGTTACGTAACATGTAAATATATACGACAGTTATTAGACATGAGCATATCCAGTAGTCGTTATGTAACATGTAAACATATACGACTGTTATTAGACGTGAGCATATCCAGTAGTCGTTACGTAACATGTAAACATATACGACAGTTATTAGACGTGAGCATATCTAGTAGTCGTTACGTAACATGTAAACATATACGACTTTATTAGACATGAGCATATCCAGTAGTCGTTACGTAACATGTAAATATATACGACAGTGTTAATAAAAAGCTCAATCCTTAGGCACATTTAGGTCTTCCAACACGTCTCGATATAATATGGCCAAGCAAGTTAGAATAACTATTGGTCTGATTACGGAAAAAATCGCAGACCTTCGTTTCGATGTAATGAATAAAATATCATATGTCATACTGGATCCAAGCTGTGTTCGCTGCTCTACACTGTAAAAAAATGTGGAAGAAAACACTTTTAGCGTAACACCGTTAGTATTCGTTTTATTGGAAAATCAGTTTTAAAAATGTTGAAGACAATTATATTTACTACAAAAAAAAGGAATAAGCCATTTTATCGCAAATTTGATAGTTTTCCCGTAATAGCTATTTGTAAATGGCGTATACAAGTTTAAGGAAATGTGCACTTAATCATTCTACCAGAAGAAAGTATAGTTCAATTATTCACGTTCTGATAAAACTTCTCAAATATCCATGTACTCATAAAGTATTTTAAATAATACAAATACATTTATCACAGAAGTACACAATTATTACAACGGGAACGTTGTGTTAGCGACATAATACGCCAGGTTAGTAAGCGACGTTGTAATCACCTGAGTACGTAATGCATAACCCAGTAATATCTACATGGTGACAATATCGGCGACTAGTAGAGGTTATAAGGCAAGTCTGCAGTGTAGTGTTTGCAGTGTAAGGACGTGCAGTAAGCCAGAGCATGTGGCAGGAGTCGTGAAAGTAGTTTATTATTTGAGGAGACTAAGTACTGCTATGAAAGTAATAATTGGCAGAAACTTCAAAGACTCAAAGTTGAAACATAGTAAGAAGGTAGTTCTACTTCTGACAGTCAACAGCAGTTCACAGATACTTGACACATTTGTGCCAGTCGATCCACTCCTGCTCCTCCAAACAACATCTGCACTCACGATAAATTAGGAAGATTTACGTGAATATTTAGGGCTCAAGTTGGCTCCTTTCCCTCTCGCTGTATTCGCTGAAACTATTGCCGAAAACTATTTAAAAAATACTCTGTATGCCATTTTTGGAATATCAATCAAATAGAACAAACACCATTGCTGAAACATCATTGTTGGCAGTTTTGTCTTGCATCAGTGTGTGTGTGTGTGTGTGTGTGTGTGTGTTTGTATGTAGGTGTGTTTTTGTGTGTTTGTGCGTGTCAAAAAAACTTGTGAATCCCTGGATTGAATTTTAGCAATTTAGTTTCACGTGGCTCTCGATAAGGTGAGTATTTTTTTTAATATCATCGGGTCGAGAATAATGTTTAATAAGTATTATTCATAGTGAGGTCAGATGTAATTGTTACGTTCACTACTATACATGTATTGAACTTAACAAGTGTTACAAGAGTGACTTTATCCTGTACTACATATACGTACATACTACTTAATAACGTGTCTTGACTTTCGTGTGTTTCTTTTATGTCGTGATCGTATTTACAAACAGGCGGCCATTTTTATATTTTAACATAGTAAGTCGTATATTTGGGAATATTTTTCCGAAATTCATTCATCTAATTTCGGTACATCTACGTTACTTAGTAAGTAGAATTAACTTTCGTGTATTTCGTTCGTCCTTTGTTCATATTTTGTAAACGATGACCATTTGTATATTTTAAGCCCAGTATAAAATATCTGAGGATATATTATTTTCTTTCGAATTTCATCAAACTTGGTTCACGTATTCTTCAACAACACTCTGTTAAGAACATTATAAAGACACTGAACATTTTTAGCGTCTTAGCCAGGAAACGTCTTAAAATTGTCAAATTTATTTGGCATTTATATACGTGCTAAAAAATGTTCAAACTCATTAAGTGGAACTCCTCCTAAGTGCGGGATTCTCAATATGTTTTACTGAACAAGCTAAGTTTACTTTACTTCGTGTATATCGTTCATCCTGTGCTTATATTTCCTTAACTATTGAATTTTTATATTTCTAAAATAGTATTTTTTCGAATTTCGTTAATCTTTGTGCTCACATATTACTTGACTCATATATTTGACATGACTTTTGGTTTTTGTCTTTCATCGTAAGTTCATATATTCGAAACGGCGGCCATTTATAAACTTTTTGAGATAATATTACATATATAAGGAAATAGTTTTTAGAATTTCATAAATCTTAGTTAATTATTAAGTTCACTTGACGTTAATGTATTTTCATACCATCTTCGTATTTTCGAAATGGAGACTGAACATATTTTTTTACACGAAGTATCTAAGGCACATTTCTTCAGAACTGCTTCGTACTCGTTATATATATATATATATATATGTATATATGTATATATATATATATATATATATATATATATATATATATATATATATATATACACACACACATACATATAGCATTTAGCAAGGTGTATTAGGGTTTTAATGCCCTGTTCGTATTTTCTAAACTTCGCAATTTGAACAAGTTATGAATACACAAAATATCTAAGGAATAATTTTTCACAATTTTACTAAACTCAGTACACATCGATTTTAATGAAGGGACATGACTATTATGTATTTTGTTCATGTTGTTACATGGCGGCAGAATTGAACGTTTATTACCGAAAGAGATGTTTAATTAAACAATTGATCACAATCTCGTCACTTGAGTACGCACGTAGTACCCAATACAACGACTTCAGCTTCATACATTTTGTTAATACTATATTGCATTTTCAAAACTATTGTCTTTCGGATTGTTTTGATCTCATGAAATCGACAGTCTAAACTGGAAACAGTGAATATTCGCAGTTTTCCAGTTATTTCCCGCAATTTATTATTGTTGAAACTGCTCCGTCGGTAACAAGTGGAGAAATACAGATTGCATGAGCGAAATAAACTAACAGATTGTACATAGTTTCCTTAGAAGTAGGATTGTTGTTTTCACTAAAGTGTGCGTTTATAAACACAGTACAACTTCATAGTAACTCAGTAAGTTACACAGCGGAGCTAAACATTACCAAAACTGAACTATCAACAGAAGCCGTACAACAATATCAGTTAATATTACTATGTTGGTCTACTGTAAATACTGCTAAATATTTAGGTTTACCTCACCACACACAATTCACTTTCAAAACGAGCAAATAAAAATTAGTAGCGTTCTGGCTGCGGAAATGGTGGTACGATATTTATTACATGTAGACAGAGATATTGTGAAATTTTTAATATGACATTTTACTTACAGATTAAAACTGTAGTTTTTATATTTCAAATATATTAGTAGAATGTGTACTGGTTAATTAGTGAAATATATTTACTATTTGAATCTGTTAGCCCAATCTCCTGTTTTCTAACTTTTAATCAGTCAATACTGACAAAACAACATATTCGCCAGTGAAAATCCTTGCAAGTTATTGAAACTGTTCTTCTGATTCTTATGTAGGGTGTATGAGGGTCATTATCAAAAGTTTAGTCAGACTCGGTATACATTTAGTATTTAGTCAGACTCGGTATGTATTTAGTGATGGTGGGTCGTGTTGCGTTCAGTCATATTTATGCCACCCCAATTTCTAAGATTTGACAACGTGAATACATAAGTTGTAATACATGTAGGTTATGTCAAGAACTAACGAGACCTATAGGAAGAACATTTAATATTTGTTCTCTTTGTTATACAGTTTTGATTTTACTAGTATTTACTGTTGTAGATCCAACATGCTAGAAGCTAGCATGAGAGTATATTAACGTATTTTCATTTAATATTTCTAGATGAACGTACGCGATCTTAATTTATTTAAGTTAATTTGAACCAACATGGTGGAAAGCATGCTTATTAGTTATGCTAGTAACTTCTCGTTTTCTATGTTTTGTGTGTCGCGCCGCAGTTTGACAGGAAATATTGGTATAATGATATGAAAACTGTGTTCAGCTCAGTGTTTGTGTCATATTAGCAGACTGCAGTCCGGTATAGTGACATTTACGTACCAGTGGCGCAGTTCGGCGCCTACAAAAATATCTAAAAACAAACTACACTGGGCAGTTTTTCAGTTCGTAAAAAACAAACTCGAAGTCAACTTTATTTAAAATTCTGTAAATGCTATGAAAACACAGCGTTGTGCGTACGCTTGCGTAGGTTTCCGTCATTTTGAAAAAAATTAAACTTGTAAAAAAGGGGATTGCTAAACGAGGTGCACGGACAGAGCGGGGAATTCAAAATATTTGGTAAGAAAATAGAAGAAGGGGCGGGGCATTGCAAGGTATTGTTGTCGCAGCTAATGAATCACAATGTTACTGTGTTCATGCAGACTTCTTGAAGCAGGTGTATTCCACGACATGTAATTTAAATATGAATTATTATTATTGTCATCTTAGTAAGCCAGTTAGTTCTCGTAGTTTGTACGTCTTAGTGATGTCTAAGTTGTGATTCTGACATACAGTTTTACGAAAACTATCAAAACTACAGTATTTATTACAAGGGAAATATGTACTTTCAAGTACGCGTGCAAAACAAAACTCATTTACTAAAAATATACACTTATCAAGATTAAACTGGTGAACATTGTTTGAAGTGCTAGCCCTACTGTCCAACCACACGCATCATTGTCTCTATAAGCTCGGCCCTTGCAGTCAAAGATCCATCTGAACGAGAAGTTCCGACTAGGCTTGTATTTCTCTGCTGCGATCATGGCGGTGAAAGATTGATGGTTATGACAGCTGTGATGTTTCAATGGACAAGATTTAACTGCTCAAGTTTCTCTGCCAACACCGTCTCAGTCATACCACCCTTCCTGGACACGCACAAGGAACGGAACTCAAAGATGGATGCTGTTCATGGAGCACGTAACGGTTCTTTAAAGACATAACTCGAGAGACAGCAGGTTCGTGGAGTCGTTTCTGAAGAAACCTGGTTGTCTTGATGGCCTGCACAGCACGCGACTATGTAGCCAGGAACAACAGAACGGCCTCGTCTCGGTGCTAACTATTGAAAATACAACTTCATTAAAGTTTGGATATGTTTAACGAAAGTGGTTCTACAGAATGCGCTCTTCGTGTTTGAAAAAAAAAACTGAAATATTCGTACACATGAGGAATATGAGACACGTTTCAACTCGAGGGGCAATCGCAAACCACGTTGGATATATGTTACTGTGCATGTTTATAACAGACATCAGTTAATAAGTATTTAAAAGCTGGTGATCCAAACCGAAGGCCTTTGTGAAATATTAAAGCTTTATGGTAAGGAATTGGTGTAATTTCAATGGAAATAATGTCATGAATTTGATATGTAAATACAAACACGAGGAATCAAACACCGTCTTAAAGAATTTCAAGTAACTCCTTCATTTTCTGCTTACAAGTTTGCCTCCTGATAAACCGAAAATAAAGTCTGATATTTATATAAGTTTCTCAAATTGTATCCATAATTTTAACACAATTATATGATTTCTAAATAATTGTCATGGAATGTAATGAAGTTATTTCTGTGTAATATACACTTCTATGTTGTTTCCATGTCAGCAGGATATGGCTGTTATAAATGCTTACTACAAACAATATTGTAGTATTTCTCTGGTTGGTGAGTACAGTCTCAGAACACAAGTAATGACAGAGGTGAAGTGTAAACTTACCCTTGCCTATGTAATATAATCGTGGCCATGTATTGTTTCACTCTATGCAGTGAGGCCACAGAAATGTAGGGCAGACTTAGTATTCTGACAACATGTAGTCTGTGTTTGTGGCTCACGTCTGTAAATAGAACCACATATTGTCGGTATGAAGAACAGAAACTATTTAGAAAGTTGTGTGCTAAGTCCTCCTTCCTGCCATCCCTCGCACGCATGCATTCACTCACCTCAAAGGCAATCAATATAAGTGGAATACTCGCCCTTATTATTTATAGAGACTATAATATATCACCTGAATTATCGATTGTTACATGTCTCGGTTTCTGCCGTAGATTGCTGTCCATGAATAATGCCGTACCACCGCAACGTATCAAGGCTGAAGTAGCGTTCAGTACTTACATCGGGTACTTTTTAAAACAGGACATTAAGCAACGTACATATAATTATAAGTGTCTGCTTCCGTCCCCGGATTATTGCATGTGGGAATTGTGCTGGTCAGCAGGTTCTCTCAGGGATGTCCTGTTTCCCTCGTACCTCTCATTCCCGCGCTTCTCCGTCATAGGACCTCACTTCGTGCCATCCTCAGAGGTACTCAGGTTGTCTACGAGCTTTCACAACATCGACATTCTGTGTGCGATATTCTGGCTCGCAGGTATCCTACTTGTATGATAATTATTTATTTTACTATAGTTGTATCGTATGAAAGTCTGTATCAAAGTTCAATACATAACTACATCTGAGTTACGTTATGTATCTGGTTTGTACATGTAGAAGTACGGTATTTTAAGAAAAATGGATATCCCAGCAGTGTTTGTAATGTGGGCGAGTCTTAACAGAGGGCGTGTGCCCACTTGTATGGGCGTATGTGGAGTAGTTTCTTAGAAGGAATGTGTTTCACAACACACTGCGGCACACAGAGCATCTAGGTGGCGCCTCGGCAGTGTAATGTACAAAAAAACAAGGTGGCTTTCTGGTAAACTTGTACTGTAAAATTCATTTTGTGGAATAAAACACATTAGGATATTTGCGTTTTAAAGGTTTCAGTGAAGTTTCTTCCTATCCCTTTTCGTGTGATGGGTTTCCATCCAAACCCACCTTTTTTTTTTTTTTTTTGCATATCGTCATTTAAGAATGCTCCTAAGTCCTGTGTTTTGCACCTAAGATACACAGCATACAGCATAGGCAATAGTGCGTTCATGTGTTTATTTTGCTGTGTTCCTTGAATTGTTTTAGGTGCATATTGAACGTTACCTACATGTTTCTAACTCACGATACCATTGTTTCGGAAACTCTATCGCTGTAGCTTCATTTGTGATTTGAAAGAAAACTATGAGTCCTAGACTATTGCAACAAGAGGACCTTTATTCTTAAACAGGTAACATTACTCAATAAACCATCTTCAGATGTTCGAAAATCCGGACGGTAAAAAAGTTATATGCAATTAGAGGGTAGCCACCCCTGCTATTTTCATAAGGGCGGAAGGTTTCAACCAGCATTTTCTGTTAGTTTGCAGATCCCAATAGCATTAAGCAATGCTGAAAATATTGTATTTTTTTTGTCAATTAGTTTCCGATATTTTGGGAAAATACGGTTTTAAAATTCGATGTTCAGAGGCCCATTACTCCCTTAACACTGCGTTTAGGTGAAAAGTGCAAAATATGTTTTCGTCATAGTTTTTCGTGAGGAACACGCAAGCGGAGTTTGTCCCCCTATTTAAGAAACACTCTGCATTTTTTTCCCCGGTGTGTTTTAAATTTTGTATGTTGTCTATTGTATTTGTATATAAGTGCTAAATAAAGTAAGATAATTTAGAAAGTTGTAAACACGTACTGAAAGCGGACGAACTATCCAATTACACATTCATTGATTCTTGGAGTTTATATGATTTGAAGAGCCGCTTGAGTTACTGTACAGTATAGTGGTAATTTTTTAAAACTTGAATGGCGCATTGATAACATTTTTATGACAACTATATATACTTATGTGTGTATATTTGTAATTATTTAACGGCTGGTATCGTACTTTCACCACAGCTTCATCGATTTGAAGACAGAAAACTGCGACAAGACTTAAAATATAAAAACAATTGACGGCTGAACAGACTTCCAACACGACGTTGGTGCGCGCGGCATGTACAGATGGCGGTCAGCGCAGGATCAGTTCACTCCGCGGACCGCGCTCAGAGTGCCT
>PNEQ01132956.1:45089-97112 GCA_003012365.1 Medauroidea extradentata | reverse complement strand
TTTTTGAAATTTTTTTGAAATTTTCGAAATTTTGGAAAATTTTGGTAATTTGACACTCAAGGTCAGGGTCAAGGTTAAAGGTCAAGGTCATCCAACATGGCGGCCGGGGACGTGACGTCACAACATGGCGGACAAATCCACACTCGGCTGAAATCCACCCACCGGCTCCATGTGCCAGAACCGGCTAAATCATACTACTCACGTAAAACTCATATAGAATCGTAACTGAACTTTTCTATAGACTTTCCACCAATACAATTGTGTAATCACCGCTCAAAGTTGCATAGTTAAAATGTACCGGCGGTAATATTGTATACTAGTTCAACGCTCATCTCGATGCGGCATTTGATGGGCGCTTCAAGGTCACCCATATAGCTCCGTCACTTCTGAGTCTCAAACGCGTAAAGTCGCTCAGCGGTGCTCTTGAAGGGGCTCAGTGGCTAGAGCACTCGCCTCCCACGAAGGCGACCCGGGTTCGATCCCCGGACGACATGTGGGACTCGTGCTGGGAGTTTGCCTTTGGTCGGCGCGGGTATCTCCCCCTGCCCCCGTCCCTTCATGACGTCTCCGCTTCATACCCACCTCTGTCACTATGGCTTAGAGCATCCCTGTTAGACATTGTGTCGATCACCAGCAATATTACTCAAGTTCAGTGGCGGATTTAGAAGGGGGCATACTACCCCCCCCCCCCCCCCCCCATTTTTTTAAGGTCAGATTTATTTTCTTTTTAAATTTTTCCTAGTTTAATTTTTTATTAGCACTATTCACTTTTTAAGACATAATTTATTTAAAAATTATCTTACTTATTAGATTTTTTGTGAGTGAACTTTTCAAAGCACCATTTTGTATCTCTAAAATCGAAATTTTTCCGAGGGAGGACCCCCGGATCCCCACTTTTAACTTGGAGTGTATGTATACACACTTTATAAGGCATAACCCCCCTTCCCGCAATGCTGGATCCGCCACTGCTCAGGTTGCTGTGGTGGTTATGTGAGTGTCTTGTTACTACGCCGTGGTACATCTAAGTCCAAGGCAAGCACAGTTATTTCCTTGTTTCACTGCAGAAAAATGTTCTTATACGAAAGCGACATAGTGAAAGGTGACTGAATTCCACTTAAAGAGTGCGCGGTAGATAAATAAACGCTGAAAACATCAATTGATTTCTACGCTTTTTCGAAGCCAATATGGATAAAATACTCAATGACAATCCTATAGATAACGGTATTTGCCAACTTTATGAGTGAATACTTATCCAGAATAACCAATTTGTTACGCGTGATCTCTTGCGCCTCAGTTAAATGCACGAGGTTCCGGCGTCAGAGATTGTGCCTCAGAAGTTAGTAACACTGGAAACTATTTTGTTTAAAACGTAAAACTATTGTCTAGGATTGCTATCGTTTAATTTTCACAAATTGACTTCAAGAGACCTACCGTTATAGATTAATATTTTTAGCGTTGAAGAATGTATTACGCTCTCTTAAGGAGCCTCCCTACCTGCGTTGCAGCGAATTACGACTATTCGTTTTTTTACGAAATTATTAAAAGCACATTATATTTGTAAATCTGCGAAGAAGAACACATACTTCAAACTATGTCGCTTTAGTTTACAAAATTCGGCATGTTTATTAGAAACATCATTTTCGGATCCCTCAAAATAGATAAAACCGGCTTTTCTAGGCTCCCGTATGTAGAAAAATAACAAGAAGATTGGAAAAACCCAACCATAGGAACAATCGCTAGACTTTGAACTATGCTGCCCACAAATACAGTATGTTTACCGCTGTAAGTGCCATAGGGAAAGTCAACGGCTGAAACATTGCACGCCAGCTGAGCGGCTTGCACGTCAGAGGCGATGATACATTACATACGTCGGTCAATGGCATCACACACACAAACACAGCTTATCCAAGGGGATGTTGCAATGTTGTGTGTCAATATTTCGGAGGAATATTCGTCACTTTGTGAAGACGCGTCTCTCATTTGACTGCACCTATCAGAATGTTGTTGTGACGTCGTACTGCTGTGATTTGCCAGTAGATACCCAAGACAATTGAGAGTTAATACATCCTATCATTCACCATGGAAAAGTACTGCAGATGTGGACATAAGGCATGCAAACAAATTGGAACTAAAATATTTTCGCCACAATATCGTGGCCCTAATTGTTGGCTACTACATGCCAGCGTTGTACTTAATACTGTGGCAGGCATTGTCTCGTGTAGAATTACACAGTAAAATGCTCCACCACTCATACAATATACTGAAAGTCATAAATAGGGACCCGGTTTTTCCCCGAAAAGAATTTCGCCCCACTTTGTTTCAGTGCCTTACGTGCACATCTGTAATTCTGCTTCGTGGTCAGTGATTGAATATTGTAACTATCACGAGCCTAGGTATTCTACCAGCAAATCACAGACGTGTGGTGTTGCAGGAACGTTATTGTAATTGGCTCAGTCAAATGATATACGGCTCTTCACAGAGACACGCTACCAATAACCATGAAGCAGAATTACACATATGCTCGTAAGACATTGAAACAAACTGGGACAAGATTATTTTCGAGAGAAAACAGGGTCCCTAGTCATGAGACTTACAGTGCAGTAACGGTGCGTCTTCGGGTCTATGTTCATATCACATTTTTGTTCCTCTACTTGTCTGTATTTATCCCCCAAATATTGACTTGCAATTTTGCAACATCTGTATAATGTAACGCGTTAATGTAAATCCTTACACTTGGTCCCACCAGAGCTCTCAGGTAGTTCTCGTAGACGTCGATGTAATTACATGGAAGTTGCAATGGTCTGTATGAACCAACCATCCCAGCACCGATATCACTATGGGCCAACTGAGAATGTGACCTTGAACCTGGGTCGTTTCTGTACTAGATACGTGACAATTTCGCGAGTGCAACGCTCTTTAGGATTCACTTCCTGTTCTTCACTGGCTGCTGTCTCGATCAATCTTTGAACTAGACTCTCTGTGATTGGTGCCTTTGTTTGCTGTTGATATATTATTTGTTCTATTCTTCCAGCGCGTGTCTAATAAATCGTCACCGAATCGCAAAGCAACACGTATGAACAAACTTGCGGATTCTGGCTTGGCCCTGAAATTAATTCCCGAAATTTTCCAGTTTCTACATGATGAATCATAGTGTTTTTACATTGGGCCACCTGGCTCGTATAGTACGTGAACGGGTTTGACGGGTAGGTTATGCGATGAGAGGCAGCCTCCAGGCAGCCCGGGGCTTCTCCAGCAGACTGTCCAGTAGCTGTTGTAGCCTGGAGTCGCAGTCCAGCAGACATTCTGGCGCCGCACAGTGGTGTGTCTACGTGACTGTACGCACGCTGGCTACGTCCACTGTCAGCTTAGTTGCCTACCTTCTTATTTCTGTGCGCTCATTACTCTTCTTTATTTCGCTTTAACATGAACAACCAGACACGTGGGTTCCGCCCATCCCTTTCTTAGTATTACCTTTTTATTCTTGCAATTTCGCAGACGTGCATCATTTGCTGCAATCATTGAAAGAGCAGTTCTAACTGTTGAGGGGAACATACTATGGACGTAGTTATACGAGAAGGACCCAACCTACAGTTCTCTGAAACTGAGATATTCAAGGTCAGAGGCTTCTGTGTGATTCCAAACCTTGTATTAACCATTTTGCCTGGGTTCTTTTTATCCTTCAATTGTTATGATATAATGCTTTTTGTTTTCTTGGCCATACTTGGAACCTTCTAATTCTACTTGGTGTGAGTATCTCAAGATAAATTTCTGTGTGGGCTTGTTACCTAACTATGTCCCTATAATAGTGACCCTGCTGGTCTTACAAAGCTCCTGAATGATCGTAGGGATATTATGAATACCCTAAATTTCAAGACCGTTTAGCATACCTCAACTATATAAATTTTGTTTTGTGCTGTTATGGTCTAATTATGTGAATAATCTACAAGCATCATATAACAGCTATGAGACAGTAATCAAATGAATTTTAAAACATTACGAATTCCAATTTTTACTTTATTACAAGGTCTACTCTTTGACAAAAATTTGACTATACCTAACGAGTCAAATTGTCTCGTAACTATTGTTTCATACTACTCTAAATTAATAAGTTCGTATACATCAGAAATAATTACAAACTCTATAATATCTTGAAGTATAGAAATAAACGTAAACACACATTGAAATTAATTAAAATATTAGCACAATAACAACAATTTTAAAGTTTTCCACAACAAAATTAGGTCAATCTTGTGTGCCTAAGTAGCTCGCAAATCCCCATACCTGTAAATAGTATTACAATAGCAAGTCACTTTAGTCAGTTTTTGTGAGAGACGAGGTATTAGTGAATGCAAGTATTTATTTGATATAATTGTCCCTAACTTCTACTACCCGGCCCATGAAGGAATTCTGGAAAGTTCAGGGTTACGAGAAATCACTAACGTAGATGGCGTATATTAGGCTAGAACATAGTACCACTGTGTTATATTTAGTTACCTCACTCGAGACACAATCTGACATGAATGGCTGGTTTATACCAAACATAAGAATAACACTGTTGACTTGGTTGGATGTTCTTCTTAAGGGGAACAACATATGTCATCTCAAATGTAGTTTTTGGAAATAAAATGTAATTGAGTTCCAGTGTTAAACAATTCTGGCTATGTTATATCACATGGTAGAAGGACTCTGTGGTTAATTTCAAGTTAATATTGACGAGATGCCTGTATCAGTCTACCCTGTAGAAACACCCGGATAAGAAAATTGATTAATTATTTTAGAGGCTTTCAGGTGCCGTAACAGAATTAGCATATGATTGCTTCTGACGTCAGAAGTTCTGTCAGTACACTTTGTAATATAACTAGGGACCTGCGAAATTCGAGTTGTTATTTGATGGCAGACGAGACTACACCGCCCTGTACATGTATACTCGAGCACACACTGTGATTTCATTGGTCTCGAGCTGATATGTGATGATAAGTCATTGTGTGACCTCTCCACAAGAGGTCACCGTACAACTTCTCGTTGTTGGTCGTGAGAGTCCTACACGAAGACCACATTGTCGGCCGATAAGTGACGTCGAACAAGCCTACAGTCGATTGTATTCCAGCCTGTTGGTAGCAAATAACGCGCATTATTAATGTCTATAGTAGGACCGTTTTATGAAAGGACCTGGCTCCGCCCTTCAAGACCTGCCAATGGCAAGCCACTTCCCGCTGAGAAGGGAAACTATAGGTAGATGGAGTGGGGTTGCCGCGATTAAAAGTAGTGGGATCCTAAACATATAAATACATGAATCTACCCTCAGCAGTCATTGTTAAAGGCTGCATTACGTGAATCAATGGCCGCAATTTAAATTTACTAGCTTTCGCATAGTTCACAGAGAAAAACATGTACATTTACATATTATGAAATTGTATTGCATACTGTCCAACTGTTTATATCATGCACGGAAAAGTAAGAATTACAGCGTAATTAACTTCGTGCATTATAATAGTAATATATCTTTTTTTTTTTTTTTTGTAGATTCGTATTACTGTTGTCCTTGCAATTCCAAGCACCGCTGATGTTCTATTCACTGCTTGAGAAACTGGCAAGAACTGCTCCTGGTTTTATGCGCTTCAAATACTCTGCCACACGTGTTGCCAATTCTTTGCTTCTGTTTTCCAACTGTGCTACGTTCGGACATTGCTAGGGCCACGAACTTTTCGCGAAAAGAATTTTGCCCCAGTTTGTGTCAATGCCTTACGTGCACAGCTGCAGTGCTGCTTCATAGTTAGTGATTCGAGGTTTTAACAGTCGCGTTCCAGGAAGTTCTACCCTCAAATCACAGACGTGTGGTGTAGCAGTAACCTTTTCCTGATTGGCGCAGTCTAATGGAAGACACCACTTCACAAAAGCACTCTGCCAATAACCATGAAGCATGTATGCAGATGTGCACGTAAGGTAGTGAAACAAACTGTGGCAAAATTCTTTTCGCGAAAAGTTCGTGGCCCTAGACATTGCGTATTATGACTCTGTCTCGCAGACACGAAACCGCACGTGGCAACGCCGCATTTACTCGCCGTCCCGCCGGACGCCAAGTTTCCGCGAAAAGATTTTTGCCCCACTTTGTTTCATCGTCTCAGGAGCACGTCGGCCGCTCTGCTTCAAGGTTATTGGTAGCGTGTCTTTGTTCAGACACGTCTCATTAGACTGCACCAATCATAATAAGATTATAGTGACTCTGTACGTCTGCAATTTGCCAAGGCAAGTGAGTCAAATCATCCAATCACAGGCGATGTAGCAGGGCTGCAGATGTGCACATGACTAGAGCCGCGATTTTATGGCGAAAAGATTTCTGCAACATTTGGTTTCGATGCGTCATGTGCACACCTGCAGCTCTGCTACATCGTCTGTGGTTGGATGACTTAACTCTCACTTGCATTGGCAAATTATAGACGTACAGACTCACAATAATATTATTATGATTGGTGCAGTAAAATGAGAAACGTGTCTGAACAAAGAAACGCTGCCAATAACCTTGGAACAGAACTGCCGATGTGCACGAGAGTCACTGAAACAAAGTGGGGCAAAATTATTTTTGCGACAAAATCGTGGCCCTACACATGACTCATTGAAACAAAATGTTGAAATAATCTTTTCGCCATAAAGTGGTGACTCTAGTTATGACGACATTTATTTTCCAGTAATTAAACTGAAACAATAGTTATGATGAGAAATACGTAAATGCAAAATGGCAACTGTACTTCTCTCTTAAGTAGTTGCAGGATCCACCACTGAGAGCAATAATTATCGTGTTGAGGCGTGTTCTTCAGCCCTCACAGTGTAGTATTGTAGTGTGTTGACAGAGTTTACGCTGATATCGACATATATTTACGCTGATCACGCGGACATACTCCCTGTATCATCAAAATCCTCAATGAAGCGGCTCTTATTTCTTGTTTAGTCTTTTTTTTATCTAATTTACTAAAGAATCCCCGTGTGTGTGTGAGTTATATAAGTAATGCTGTTAAGTGAACAGTTTAAAGTCCTGCCTAGTTTGTCGTTTTACGCATCGCCGTCTCCACTTATAACTCAGTTTTGCATTTCAGCGGCCTCGAAAGTTAAATTGAAAAATTGCGGTGAAATGTATCATTGGTCAACATATCTTCAAGCAAGTCGCTCTGTTCTCCTTGCAGTGCTGTATATAACTGCTACATTTAATGGACGATGTGTTAGGCCTTCAAGGTCACAGTGTCTCCATTGTTACTTGGCTACTACGAACACGAGTCTGCCAACAAACTACACCAACAATGTATGCGTGAATAGACACACTGCCAATAACCATGAAGTGGAGCTGCAGATGTGCACGTAAGTCACTGAAACAAACTGGGGCAAATTTCTTTTCGCAAGAATCAGGGATCCCTATCAATAGATAGTTGAGTGTGGCAAGTGCATGTATAGTACTAAGAATTCTAAGCTGTTTCTAGAGTAATCCGCGGAATTGATACAACTATAGTTATCATGAATGTTGAGGGACGGCACTGCGGGTATTTAATTGTCGCTTGTTTTATATATGTTCAGTACAGTATATGTTTTCATGATATTTTATACAGTAACAGTGTGTGAAAAATTAAATCAGGCGCGACATAATTTTTAGAAAATTTATTGCGGTAATTATGAGGATTTAAATTGTTCATATTTTGCAAAACAAATTTCAATATTTAGCTATATTACCATGTTGATCTGCGTCTTACAACGAATGGTAAAAATAATAGTAGGCCTACACGGTAAATAGTTTCATTGAAATTTATTAAAGTGTTTTGTTAGTTCGTTTATAAGACATTTTTTATTTATTTTTTTTTAAAAAGTGACTTAATATTAAAACATGATTGTATGCGAATGATTTGACCGATTTCAGAGGAATGTATTCATGAAGTTGCAATATCTAAAAGAAACTGTTGATTCACTGTCTTCAGGAAAGGTTTGGGGTGACAGTTGGTATGACTGAGGCAGTAGCATCCTCCCAGGAGCACTTTCTCTTGTGTAAACACTTGTGTTGTTCCTCAGCGCGGAGTTCTAGGATATCTTGACGACGAGTGGGCGTGGCTTCCGTCTGACATAGCTGTTCAAACTTCTACCAAGCCACTTGCATGGCACATCTGTGTGTCTTTATCTACGCAGGTCTTTGTAAGTACACGTAGTATTGATGAAGCTAATGAAAGTATGATACAAAGTGCAGTAAAACGTCGCTGTATATGTTAATCGCAATCCCCGAATTTGACTACCGACCAAAATGTTGTACCTTCAACGTGTCGTGGGTGTTTCGTAAAGTGCACACTTGTTTACAGCAATATTTAGGTCGCTGGGGAAAAGGAAATACTAGCAACGCGTTGTAAGCATTGCGATATACGCAGTACCCAAATCAATGTCATTGTTCGCATTGCAGACACTGGTTTACATTTACTCATAACCTAACCGTTTAATGTAGCAGGACAGGCTTGTGCGTGAACTGAAAATACCAGGAACACATCTTGGTTTTGTAGCCTCTGACATCGTACAGAATGTTAAGTTCATGAAACATTTTTAAAAAATTGGAGCAGGTGAATTATTAATAACAACGTATCAAATGATCTAGTATGCGAAATACGAACTCAGAAAAGGTTTTTTTTTATATGTTCTGTGTGTCCAGTCTTAGTCACACGGCACATATCTAGTCGGTAGTGTAATTCTGTCCATACCTGACCCGACCCAGCTTATCAGGAGTGCTGCAATGTTGTGTCACAGTCTTCCATGTTCTGTGGTAGAGGTGTAACACAAACACTGTCCTTGATGTAACCTTACAAGAACAAATAGCAAGGTGTCAATCCTGACGACCGTGGTAATCACTGGACCATTGCCATGCCAGCTGCCACAACACAGCTCATCCAGCAATGTGGCAACGTCCAGTCAGATGATCCCGTGCGCAGTTGTGGAAGTGTGGACGAGCTTCACCTTGTTCAGAGGTGAAGCCCCTGGTATCAGTTTCCAATAAGCAACCGCCAAATTTCTAGCACAGAAAATACTGCCTGGTTCGCCCCATTTTTCATAAACGACGTCGGCAGCGTCCCAGTCTGCGGTTTTCCAAACTAACTTTCTGACACCTCGTTCAAAAAAACTTTTGAAAGTTTGTCTTTCACTACTGTATTATTTGTTACATTATGTTTAGTCTTTTACCTATACTTTGTGACCTGAAAAATCCGCGTTTTCTTTTAGGCACAGCTACAATTCTAGCAACAATACGTTCTTGCCACTTTCACAATTGGCCCTTGACTTATTTGACATTTCCTGGAAGTCGCAGAGCCAATAACAGTAATGTAACCAAATGCTGACCCACATCACTGTGGAAGCGATTAGCAAATGAACAGCTTGAGTACATCTACATGCTTGGAGGCTAGCCAACGAGACAGTGAAACCGCGAATTGTTTTCCCGTCTCTGCCTATACTGACATTTTTTAATGTTTCATGAACTTAATTGTAGAAAGATACCTTACTACGCAAAGGTTCCTGGATTCATTTATAAGAATGAGTTCAAAACATATTATCTTGGCGGTACAACGGTCAAGGGTCAGATGGAAGCCTCGCATATTTCTTGTTAGAGAGATGAAAATGTCGTGTTTTAATTTTAGCACATGATAGATTTCGAACAGATATACGTTATGCCACGTTTACAATTGGGTCGCCGGAGTACGAGACACGACGTGGAAAACTTTGAGCAAATAACATGAACGGAGGAGCACACTGTGGAGTCTGGGAGGGAGCATGGAGTCCTAACTCCTGTGTTAAGATCATGATAGGTAGTTATTTTCACATTGGTGCAAACATCTCATAACTTTCTTAACGGAATACTTTGAGAATATTCAAGACTACGAGAACCCATACGGTCGACAATTAAAGGCGCTTTATAAAATAATGCATCGTTCCTTAGCAAGAAATTATTATTATTATTTTTTTTTGGCTTATTTTCATAGCAACATTGGTGTTACTTTGGGTACAAAAACATGGAAAACTATGAGGTTTATTGTTACAAAAATAAAGGTACAAAATGTATTTGTTAGGAGTGTAGATTTATATAAATAGATGTACCTACAAACCATAGGAAATATGTATTATAGTCTGCCTCGTGTAAGTGTTCCAGATTTTGACATTTCTCTTCTGAGAAATGTGCCTAACAGCTCTATTGTGTTGACCTTAATCCCTTGTAGCTTCTTGGGAAAACAAGGCCTCTGCAATACTGTTTACAGACACTTTTCTCAGAAGGTAATTGTTAAAATGTGGACATCTTACCAGAGATTGACTATGACTGTGTCAGTGTAAATAAAACGCTTACTCTGCATGGTTTCGATTTTGCGATGTCCGTTCCCTTGAACATTTACAATCTTGCTACTCAATTAAATTAAGCATCGTAACTTGTCAAAGAATTCCATTTACTTTTGGAAAAAAGTAATTTGGCCCATTATAAAAACAAGAGATATTGCAGACCTCTAGATAATATGGCCTTTTCACAATAGAACACTTGTGGCCGTTATAAGTGAACGCCATAAGAGAAATCTCAGTAGTCACTGGTGTCGGACACTGCCAGCGTTGCCAATCTTTAAGGGCTTGTTCCCGAGTTGTTTTTTTCAGACTGGTGCCAATAACTCAAATATTTTTTAACCAAAAGTTTTGAAAAAAGTTGAGTCAATGTGCAATCACACGATGCACAATACTGTGGACGCGTTTTTTTTTTAATAATGTACCATCCACCAGCAAAAAAAATAATTTCCTTCATTTTTGCTTATTTTCACGACGAAAAACGTGGTACTTTGGGTAATGAAATCTAAAAAACCGTTCAGTATAGTTCTACAAAAAAAATTCAGCTACAAATTATAACATATAAGTGTCAAAACTGTGCAGCGAAATTTTTATATGAGCATTAGGTAGCAATAGAAAAAATATTTTCGAAAACACTGCAAAACTTCGTAACAAGGCCTTAATAGGGCCTACACGTCACAAGGAAGTGACCGTCACATGTGTCCCAGTGTGAAAGCTTCAATATAAATCTGTGTAACTCCAGCAGTAACCGGCCCAAATACAATGACCTACTCAAGTCACCAGTGGCCGAGGTCGGACACCACTGGATCGCAGTGACTCACCAAAATATTGCAGTATCCCTGTGTGAAAGACCCAGGTAAATAGCAATGTGTTCCATGTTGACTCACACGTGATGGTCACCTGTAATGGTCTCAAATGTCCTAGTCTGAAAAAGCCCCTTACAGGTACAGCACAAACCTGTGTTATTTACTGTTTAGTTTTAGTTTGTTGACTTTCTAAATTAAATACATGACATAAGAATGTCGCGTTACTGCAGTGTATGTTGGATTCACAATGTGAAACAACAGTTAGTTGTTGTCACATCGTGGTTGTAAGCTAGGAAGGCTGTGTGTGAGTATAGATACGTGTTAGTAAGTAGCTGAGCAGAGTTGTGATGTGTTGTGTTTTTGTTGCAGCCTGATGGCGTCACAGAGGCACGTTGCCATGATCTCGGAAATGATCCACTCGGCCTCTCTCATACACGATGACGTCATCGACCAGTCGGACATACGCCGTGGCAAGCCCAGCGTCAACGCGCTCTGGAACCACAAGAAGGTAGGACAAGCCACATATTTCATACCCAGAGATGGTGGTTTATCGCGGGAAAACCTGGTTCTGCTGTACATGAAACTGTTGCTCTATTTGACAGAGCCAGTGAGACGTCTGCTAGTGTAATGTTTGATATAGGTCGTTCGGGATAAAGTGAGCACTAAAAATTTAACCTTTGAAAAATATCACTAGCCGTTATTGCATATGATTCAACGTTAACAATAGTTACCTTACTTGTTGTACGGTTGGCAGCGAAATTACGAAATATAGTTCTGTATATTTTCCTATTTAAATGCAATTATACTGTAACAAAACCAACCGAAATCGACATAATTGTATTTTATGCAATTAATAACATATTTTTTATCAAACTATACAGGTACCTATCGACTACACAATTTATCTTACACGCGCAGACATCAAGTGCTGTGTCCGGACTGGTTTGACAAGTCCCGTCGTTAGTCATCACGCGCGGAAAGATACGAATTAGCTGATAATAGAACTGTAGCAGGGCTTTTCTGAGTGCTCACTGTATCCCGAACTGCCTATACCTGTGATTGTCGTGTCCGACAGTTATCATTAGGGACCTTTTTTTTTTTTATAAAGAATTCTTACCCAGTTTGTTTTAGTGCCTTACGCGCACATCTTTAATTCTGCTTCATGGTTATTGGCAGCGTGTCTATGTGAAGAGCCGTATCTCATTTGACTGAGCCAATTACACAGTGGAAGGAAAGTATTGTTGTAGGTACCATACTTCCATACTTCTGTTAAAATAGGGACAACACTCCAGTTTGATCGTTTTTACTATCTACATTGTTCCTACAACAATCTGTCCTGTGGAAGTTACAAATATGTCCAGTAAAAGAAATATGCTCTTTTCTCCATCTACAGAACAAATTGTTACTCCTACAAAACAGATTGTTATAGGAAATCAAGATAGTACTCACAACTTAACTGTTTTAACAGGAGTATGGTACTTACAACAATACTTTCCTTTCAGTAAACGTTCCTGCAACACCACACGTCTGTGATTTGCCGCTAGAATCCCTAGGCTCGTGACAGTTAACATATCCAATCACTGACCACGAAGCAGAACTGCAGATGTACACGTACGGCACCAAAACAAAGTGGGGCAAAATTTTTCTCGAAAAACAGGGGTCCTTAGTTATTAACCAATCATGTATATTGCAAGAAACTGGCGTGTTTTCAAGGATGTGTTTGCATACAAAATGTCGCGCGGAATCACCATCTCCAAACATACCTCGACCATAAACCTTGCTGACATCAATATTGGCAGCTCCAAACCTCAAGCATGGAAGAGAACTGCGTATTCATGCCGATCTCTTGAATCCTATCAGCTTCACAATGTCTATTGTATTCGGATACTTCAGACGATTTATTGTAGTAATGCTCTTAGAATAACTGAACTTGTTGGTTCAGTTGCTAGATGTGCTTGTTTCACACCTCCGACAAACATGTCTTCAGTTCATTCGTTGACTAGCAGTAGCGGCTATAGGGTTGTTGCCAGGCAGGGCACAAGTTGCATAGAACTGTATATTGTTGTACGATAGTTGACGCTACAACCACTGACAAGCTGGTAGGTAGGTGTCGCTTATTACTGACTGGTCACAACACAATAAGTAGCCAGTATATACTTCATGGTCATTGGTATACGGCGGTGTGGAGTACACTTCCCGGAAACTTGTACCCTTCCTGCAAACAACCCTCGAGCCGCCACTGTTGACTAGTTTTCACGGAGTGACATTTGGCTAACAGATACTGAGGACTTTCAATAGTCCGTGCCTTCGTTCGTCATAGTTCGGTCGTCTGTCCGTTGTAGACGTAATGTCACCAACTGACAAAATATAAATGCATGTTTTAGTAAATAAAGTAACTCTCCAAAACTTGATCTTATTATCGCTGACTTTGAAGAGCTGCTGTCTAATTGGTTGAGCTGTTCGGCCAATCAATAGCCAGTGCTTTTCTTATTGATTTTGGTGTTCGGCGAATCGATTGCAGGCTTCCTCTTGATTTACTAGAGATTTTTCGCTCCGTTTGATTTGATTCGTCTACAAACGGTAGAGTACTATGGTGATGAGTAGGGTTAACAGTGAGTTGTTGAAGTCACTCTTGTTATTTATTGGACGCCTAATATTTCTCAACCTGTAGACATTACCCCTAATTGCATTATCGTCCAATATACATTAAATCTTGTAGTTTATTGTAAGAAAAATTAATTTATCTACAGAAATAAGATAATTAAAGACAAATATAGAAGTGGTTGTTAATGAATCCTCTTACGTGCCTCATGGAAATGTATATATTTTTATTCACGCATTCCTCTTACAAAGTAAAAGAAAACTTCTTCACAAATTGACGATTTCATTAAGTACCTCGTTTGTATATACGTCACATTATTGCATTTATATTCCTCTATAGATTACCTTTTTTGTGTGTGTTGGTTTTGCGTGTTCCATTCGTAAGTTACGAAGCCAGAAGAATTGTGAATTTTCATGCAAAACAAAAATGATATAAAATCTGTCAGATAAAATGTTACCAAAAGTAACGTGTAAACGATTATAAGTGTTTGGCACAAGTGAATTGGATATTCGAGAATCCCTTTTAATGTGAAAAGAAAAAGTTCGTGAGTTCAATACCTCGCATGTTAGACTCCAATGTTCTATGTATACTCAAGCTCCGTATGTTCATCCATTGTACGTTGTTCCTGTGAGTAGCAGCTGATGTACAAACTGTGGAGGCTTGAGTATAATACAACCTGGTCATTGCAGTAGCAACATGTTTTCCCTCTCTCCATTAATTATCTTTAAAGTTATTAAGAATATACGATGTCTAAAATTACATGAATATGTAGAATATATGTATTTGATTCGTGGAGATTTATCATACAATATGTGTTATGCTAGAATAATTTTACTATTTAAATGTCTGCATTTACGGCATGATTTGTGGGGGTTCCTGAGATAGCATATTTGAATATAAACTATTGTAAATGTAGGTGTTGATGAGATGTAAATAACAAAATAGTGACGTGTCATACGTGTAATACCTTAGCGTGGTGTTGGACGCTGACTTCCTAGAGTCTGTCATCAGTATGCTAGTGCTCGGGTGTGTCTGCGTCACTGCCAACTACAAGCTACCGTATTACTGCTTGTGACGTCATACCAGCGTGTCTCGCACCACGCAGCTGTGCTTGCTATCAACACGGGGACTGAATATTGAAGGACGAAGGTGGCTGTTGGTCGTACAAAGTGTCATTAAGGGGGAGTGTTGGACGAATTTATTGTATTTTCAGTTTTTGAGCCATAACATTTATTCAAATACAACTATCAGCATTTTCTTTTCGAAAAAGCATAGGCTATATTCCTGGTAAACTGAAGTAAATAATAATGGAATCTTTCATCAATTTGTCATTTAGAATCATTCCAAGAGATTTCCTGAAATTTAATCTATAGTTATCTAGCAATGATTTTGCATGACAGATTAATAAAATATTCCATTGTTAATTATTTCAAGCAGTTTACCAAGGATATATCCTATTCTTTGCCGAAGAGAATATTTCCATACTACTATTTGAATGAATGTAATGGCTTAAAAAACTGGAAAGACAATAAAATTGTCTAACACTCCCCCTTAAGCGTGATGCGCATTTTAAATTGCAAAAAGTCGTCGGCAAAAGAAGCAGATAGAAAGAGTTAGACAAATAGATTGTTTTGGGGGGAGGGGGATATTCCTGAGTAGATGAGTGCCGCCAGCGTAGACTTCGTAGCACAAAACAGACCACTCGCCTCCCACCAGGGCGGTCAGGATTCGATCCCTGATGGTGTAGGACCGTGGATTTTCGCGCGTGGGAATCGTACCGGACGATGCCGTTGGTCGGTGTGTTTTCTCGGGGACATCTCGCTTAGGCGCCTCTCCATTGTACAACTCCATCTCGTATTATCCTCCGGTGTAAGCGGATGGCTGAGTGGAGGACCTTAGGAGGAGTACGACGGTTGGCGAGTCCCTGGGATGTGTTTTCACCAGGTTCTTCTCGTCAGCCAGCCCCCCACCCTATTGGGAATTGGTACAAGGCGCATTGTAGTGCTCCGCTTGGATGTTAAGCGGTCCTACCTTCATGTTAGCCTGGTACAATGCGTCTGGAGGGATCGTGATCTCGCTGGAGTGATGGCCTATCGACCAATCGGCCTAGGTGTAGCGGCTGGCCTAGCTTAAAACTGCCGGCAGATAACGGATAACATGTACAAGCTGATATCTACGGGCGCCCAGTAGTAAATCTAATACCCCGGCCCTAGGGGTATCCTCCCCATGAAATTATTGTATTAAATTTGTGACGAGGGAAAGAATCGTAAAATGAGTCCAGTGCGGTCGCCTGGGACATGTAGCATACGTGGAGCCAGACTAAGACGAGGCCCTTAGAGACGTATGTGCCGGTGTTGGAGAGGTGATGTTGGCGGCCTTGTCGCCCAAGGACAGGATGACGAGCACCTGTGTCGCTACTGCTGTCTCGTCGTGGGACAGTTCACACTCTGTACACGCACTCTAACTGTGCTGCATGCACGTAGGAATCCCCCTGGCCACTACATACATACATACAGTCAGTACCTAGCACTCTCGTCTACCTTCCTGTACACACGAGGTAGCCTTGCATCATGCCTCACACTAGCCTCTAGGCGTGCTCTCTTCTCGCCGACTGAATAGTTCTTCAGTAGCCACCGCCGTGGGCGGTTTAGTCTTTTGGATCCTGTGTCGGGATTTAGGTACACGTTATGTGTTCGTATTGTTCTTGAATCTTCTAGATTTTTTTTGTCTGTATTAACTGAGTAATTTTGAATTATGGTGTTTTAGGTTCTTGATTATCGTTGTTGGTCGTGGGCGTATTAAGCTGTTCGCCTATAAATCCGCAAAAACTCGCCGACAACTCGCCTGTGTGAGACATTCACTGGTGACCCTATCATTTTATGTCGTCATATTTGAGATAATGTTGTATTGTACACACCTGTACTGTTTGTAATATTCTGAACCTAGGTTATGATGCCTAAAAAGTACCAATAAACCCACACGGCGGGCTCCGTAGCGTGGCCGGTAGCATGCCGGCCTGCGGTACGAGAGGTCCTGGGTTAGAATCCCAGCTCAGGCATGGATGTTTATGTCGTTTACGTATGTTTAGATAGTTTCTTAACCGTCCCTTAATTAGCCTAGTGGCATAAAACTGGGGAATGCAAATTAACCCTCTAAAATAAACAATAATAAAACACTCATTTTTCGCCATTTTTTTTTTGCCGCGAGGAAATAAGCTACTTTGTAGAATAACGAAGAACCTAAAGGTATACATTCGTGTTACGTGTTTCAACTGACTCCTAAGAAGACATCACTCGCTCGTACGTCGAGCAGTTTTCCAATAAACTGGTGTCTGCGCCGAGCTCTGCAGACCTCTCTGCGGCCTGGGCAGGTTGAAGTTAAACAGCTCAAATTTGCATGAGCGTACGTCATCATCTGAGGCTGCTTTAACCAGTGTCGGACTTAGAAACAAATTTTTTGGAGGGGAGAGAGGGGGAGGCTTGTGTGATGTTATGGATTGTAAAAAATACCAGCCATGTCAAAAGTGTAGTTGTTTACTATTACAGAACATTACACATAACATACATACAAGTAGGACACATTAAATATACTTGGATCATCATAGAACAAAACTCAGGTTTCCATGAAGCGTCTGGACATACTTTGGCTACATAGGCTAACGTTGAACACGATTTTCCTTCAGCCCGGAAGCTCCCCCTTCCCCGTCCATAAATCCACCCCTGGCTTCAACCGCGTCACAACAAGGCGGTTCCCGACTATTCTTACCTCCATGCACCTCTCCAAGTGTGGAGCATAACCATTGCTGGGGGAAATAAATCAGCAACAAAGACACCGGAAGAGTTCTGCTATAGGCCTATAGTGCCACAGTTATATACAAGGATCTCTGATTTGCGCGAGAATATGTTTGCTCCGCTTTGTTTCAGAGTCTTAGGTGCATATATACTTACAGCTGTGCTTCGTGGTTATTGGCAGCGTATATTTGTGTAGAGGTGTCACTTACTTGACTGGGCCAATCAGAACAAGGTTACTACGAGACCACTACTCTGTGATTAGCTGGTAGAACACCGAGACTCTGAGAGTTAAAGATATTCAGTTTCTGACAACTAAGCAGAGCTACAGGTTTGTACGCAAGACATTGAAACAAGTTGGTGTAAAAATTAGTTTGGCGATATTCACATGTCCAAAGTTATGTATACTACACGACCCTACTAGCGACATCATTCTGCTGAATGTTCTATCCTCGTTGTTATAAGAGTCGTCCAAATAACAGTCTCAGTTTGTCGTGTGTCCATCATCTGTTCTCAATATAACGACAACAAACCGTGCTCACAGCGATAACCACAGCCCCTCAAACATTTTATACCCTCCCACCAAGGCCATCCTAGTTTGATTCCCGGCGGGGTTGGTCCCCGGATTTTCACATGTGGGAATCGTGCCGGACAATGCCACTGGTCGGCGAGTTCTCTCGGGGATATCCCGTTTCCCTCGCTCCTTCATTCTGGCGCTGCTCCATACTCGCCTCATGTCATCCCTCACCAGCTCTAAAGACCTAGATGTGCTGACCAAAATCTCTCTCTCATTTTATTCCTATTACATAAACGAATGTTACACAGACAAAAGCCAGCTGTGAACTCTACACGACTGCTACACTATAACTGTGACGTAACACATGCTATGCGAGCTGGAGGAATTAAGGGCAGTGGCGCACCGACATTTTTAATTGGCAGTATTTCCGTACGTACAAGCATTCCTGAATGTGGTGTGATATTTTTGACATTTCATGCTCTGAATGTTTGTCTAGTACACCTTGTTACATTGTTAGATAACAAATTACTTAGAGATTATCTGATATTTGTTGGACGATAAGTAGGACCCGGAAAATTTAGCGTATTCAATGACCTGCATGATAGAATCCATTGTCCTATGCACATTCAAGTCCCGTCTGTTCACACTAATGATAGTCTCCCATATCTTCCAACAAGTGTCAGATAATATGTAAGTTATTATCCAACGATGTAAAAGTATGTAGTAAATTTACATTTAGAAATATGAAATGTCAAAAAATTATGTATGCCTTTAGGAATGGTGGCAGAGGGAAAACTATTGATAGTTACAGACGGGCGTGCATCATTACCCTTAAAGCTACTAAGTGCGTGAATGAGCATTGCTGTTTATCATAGATTTTGTTCCATACGCTGTATTGCACTCTACTAGTGCGGATATTATGGCGTTACTGTTGCCTGAAGAGGTTTGTTGAAGGAACATAAAACATATGATATATCCGTGTATGGCTACGAAGCTCGCGTGTTGCACCGAGATGGCTCTTGTCACCAGTGGACTGTGTGTCTGGTACTGGGTGATGTCATCAACCTATCACGACTCATAGTTGTTGCAACTTGCACGAATCAGGTTAGTTACAAAAGGTGCACTCTGTCCTGTAGGTCGGGTTAAAATCAGCTGAACCTTTATTACAGAATGTTGAATCGTGTTATGCAAAAGACATTCAATCCACAAACGTAAAGAACAGACGGAAATCAAGCTCCTAAATTATTATACATTAATAATTCAGTAATCAAGCAAACAAAGTCAAACAGAGGTAACGTATTTCAAAATTAGAATATATTAACAAAATAACAAAAAAATTAGTACCAATTGTTTATGTTATACTTCATAAAATTTGGGATGGTCTCTTTCTGCATATCACCATTCAATTATCCTCACATTTTTAGTGAATGTTAGGAGAGAGCATGTCCTTCAAGGAATCTTCTCCTCTCCCGCTGCTCGAAGGTAGGCAGGTATGAAGTTTGCCAAACTTCATTGGAATACGGAACTTTGGTAGGGAGGATCTTACGGCATACTGCTCGGCCCCGACGTTGTAAACGTCTGCTCTAAACAGTTATATAATTATAGTGTTCGGACTAGATTCAGTTTCTTGGACGTACTCCATTGCAAAATTGAACGACTGTCAAAGAAAAACTAAACAAATAAAAGAAACCATAAAATAAGCAGAGTATGCTTAGTCACCAAGATACAAACACAACATGAAAATTCCAAGATGGAATCGGGTCAAATAAAAACGAGGAACAAGCAGATAATAAATGAAATTAAAAACAAATAAAATAAAAACCAAATAACATGCGACACAGCGATCAGACGAAACAACAAACACAGTATATGACAGACACGAACAGAAAAATAACAAAAGAACACAACAAGTAGACGAGACAAAACGCAACAAATATCAGACAGTCGTTCAATTTTGCAATGGAGTACGTCCAAGAAACTGAATCTAGTCATGAACTCCCATTGCACAGTTCTTTCAAAGACCATATAGTGTTCGGAGGTGACATGTATCACAAAAGATCCCCCGTGTGCTGTATGCGACCCGAGTGTTTGACATACCTGTGACATACCTGCCCATAGGCAACGCCCATGTTCCACGAGCACAATTTATCTTGTATTTATACCGCACTGGTCGGATCAGGGATTGCGTGAACGTACTGACATGTTGAGGGTAAACGTGTGTAGTGCGGGTGAAAGTATGCTGTGGCGTCCAGAGGTAAACACCTCACAAATATTTACACCACACCACGAGGTCAGCGACTGGAAAACATTCTTACTTCTAACTGTAGAAATACTTAGCCTTTCGTCACCAAGGCCAGCAGCGTGCAATATACGTTGAACCCTATCTAGCCGTCATATTTGATGTGTTAACATATAGCAACACAGTACATTTGATTGGTACTGTACCAGTTCTCGGCTGTCGTAGTTACCACAGGCAGTAAAATACGTGAGCCATCTGCAGACCAGAGATACAGAAATTGCAGTAATAAGGTGGTCGCGTGCAAGAAACAAAGAGTTGTCTGTACACAGAGTCTTGCTAAATAATCGACTCGAAAGATTACAAATACAAAGTGCTCGTGAACTATATTCTGGGAGCATACAGTGGTACACATTCATGTAGAGTGTAAGCGATGCGTTTGTGAAATATTCAGTATAAGCTGTGCTAGCCAAGTCTGCTTCTTGTAGCCAGTTAACGTATCACGTTCATTGCTATGAATACATGAGGTTCAGTTTTTTTTTTGGCGAAGTACAGCACCGGGCATAAGTTTCCAGTGCGTGCAACTTGTCCCGGACCATGGTGAGCATTATGACTGAACGTGTTACGGTAGCGAGTAGAAATGGTTACTTTCTTTGAATAAACTACTTACCCTGCAGTCAATGTAGACATCTACGAAAAGCACGTATAGCCGCAAACTATACTATATGTGTGTGTGTTCCCTATGGACTCCAAAACGGCTGGAGCGGTTTTGATGAAATCTTAATACAATTTTCAGATTAACTCAGCGGGTGATCCTGTGAAGTTTGGTAACGATCATATCAACATTTTTTGCCAATTTTATGTCATATTTTCCGTACAAATTAAAAAAATTAATTATTAATAATAATTAATAATTAATTAATTAAGTAGGATCGAGACTTATAAGTGTGTGGCATGTTAATGTGTAGACTTCAATCCTTGGCTATAGATAATTACTGCTACTCGGACCGATAATATATTATACATAACCACATATTAGCAACCTGAACTTGCTTCCCCCACAGAACTGCTTAGAACGGAAATTTTTTAGACTGATATACCTATATAAAAAATGCCAATCGGATTCGAAAGGCATTGCAATATTATAATGCCTTGGACTTATCTCCGTTCTTGAACAAATAAAGTTAAGTGTATCGCCGCGTAGAGACACAGATATAAGTATAGTAGAGATACACTGTATACCAGTGCACGTAGAGGTGACACTACTGTATTGTTACAAGTTTGAGACATAAACTTTATATGTGGGCAATTCCCATGAGTTCTTTTGGGATAGAGGTCTTATAATTAGGAATAAAAGAATTAAATTAAGTACTGGATTTAATAGCTCACAAAGCTACGAAATACACAAAACAGTAATCAACTATAACTCTCACAACACAATTAGTTATGCACACAATTACTACTGTGCCACATACACGTTAATTAACTTTGACAATTAAAGCACAAAAAATGTCTACCATCAATTAATTAAACAGTACAAATCACAATAAAATTCAGTCCTATATCCAATCAACAGTATTTCTAATAATGACAATGTACAACCTTAATAGTCCGCCGTGGTGATGAATCGACGTGTGCTGCGCAGCACCCCGAGTGCACCGCTGTCTTCACTCTTGAGGTCTTCGGTTCGACTCCCGTCGCGTACCTCCTTCGCCCGTCAGCCCGCCGCAGCAGTCCTCTTGGTTCGTCCAACACTGCTCCGATGGTAGCCGCCTGCCGCCTCACAGTAGACTTTGACGTCACTAAGATGTCTTCACCAGTCTCTCTCCACAGGCGTAGCACCTTCCTCTAGCACGACCAATAGCGAACTCCTCCCCAATGTGCCGATTCTGCGCTTTTATACTAGGCCAGACAGTCGGGTCTTCCCCGCTTTTCAGGGGTCTAAAATAGGCATTACATCATGTTTCTGACATGATTTTAGCCACGTAGTCCGCCCTCGAAGGGTTAAAGCGCAGTTGGGACAGGTATCTATGACGTAGTTTCGGCGGGATTCCCACTATGAGACACTCGGGCTTTGAGTCATGGGCCAGGCATGAAGGTGTTTCGACACAGGCCCCATCCAGCCCGCCCTCAGAAACACAGCATGCAACAGTATATACTCCGGTCAGTATCGTCCTTAGTGCTTCATGGACCGTGAGCCTCACACACAGACTAAGATTATCTAGGAAGGTTGTCTCTATGAGAGTACAGACAGTCCTCTACGTCCATACATTCAACTGTCATAAGTAACCTTCTTTAGTTCCGACAATTCTACTTTTATACAGTAGATTCACACTTTCATACACTGACAAAAAAATAAAATTATATCAAAACATATATTAACACTACCAATCAGAAGTAATTTTTCAAATATGTTAGTGTTTAAATCATTATCTGTTCCAACGAATTACTGAAACAATAAGCCTACGTTTAGCTCAGTAAATAAAGCCAGTTTTTTATTGTAATATTTTGTTGTTAAAGGACGTTTTTTTTTAAAACGGAAACTTACGTATAGTCTAACGGGCAAATGCATAATTCAACTTCCATACATTCGACTTGCAATACGCTATTTCAAGAACGCATTGTGGATTACAGTTGTGGGCTGCCTATATTATTGAAGATCCATGCAGCTACACTGAAAGGAAAATTTGGTACGAAGTCTTCCCTGCAAAATAATTTTTTAGTAACCACAAAGTAATTTTTTGGTTGCCACAATTTTTTAGTGGTGACAGCAAAATGTTTTGTAGTGACCTCAAAATAAATTTTGCAAGGTAAATACACACAAAATATTTTGCAGCTGCCACAAAATATTTTTTTTCCGTGTATGTAATGTTGTCAGTAAACAGGTAAGAGACTGAGTAGCTACAAGGAATGCAACATGGCGGCAAGTCACCTTACAGCCAGCAGCTGCAGGCCAATACACCATACTTTATTTATTTAGGGTATGACAGTAGTACATCTATACATTTAGAATCTACGATAAATTTAACACTAAACAAGAGTTTAAAGTGTTAAGATTTAAAAGATAATGTTTGAATTCCAAATCCAGTGAAGGGCAGGCTGTAGAGACATACAAAATTCACGTTATTTTCTGACAGCTGACTAGACTCCAAGTGACTATAGGCTTGTTCGAAGTCTCCCGCTGGCCGATATTGTCGTGACTTACCGCGGAGAATGCTTACACGGTAGAGAGGGCAGTCTCTGTGAAGACGTAACACACGTAAATGACAACACATAACAGTTCGTGGCCAATTGAATCGCAGATTATGCTCTGTTATGTATAGGAAAGTGAATTTGAATCTGCTACCAAATGATAACGCGAATGTTGCATGTCTCTCTACATGTAATGCGTAGAGACCTGAAAAAATTCGTGTTTTCTTTCAGGCACAAGTTATAATTCCAGCAACTGTAAGTTCGTGCTACTTGCACAATGGACCGTTGACTTGTTTGGACATCGTCTTGAAGTCTTGAGCCAATAACGACAATGTAACTGAATGCAGGCTCAATCGCGTGGTACTACTGAGTCAGCGAACAGCCAATGAACAGCTTGAATACGCAGATATTCTTACAGGCTAGCCTGCCGGTCAATGAACCCGCGAATTTTCCCGTCTCTAATAATTCGTTTAAATGAAGTAGGCCTAACAGTTTTGACATCTTGTTTGCTTCTAAGAAACGTACCAGAACTGATTGTGTTGATTTCGAAACGTCTATTATTAGTTCATAAATAATGCACGCATGACGAAGCAATACTGCCTACGCCAGGTTAATATATACAGACATATGCAGTTTTCATGTTACTGTTTGGTAACAGACTAGGCTTCGTTGGCCAATACAATCTTGACAACAATCTGTCATGTGACTGGCCACCGGACCGTATGTGATGTCATTATCGTATTTGCCATGCGACTGTTCACTCTACGGTGGAAATGCTAACTGACCATCAGTGTTTCCCGCTGCAAGCCACGACGTTGTATGCTAGTGGAAGACATCCAGCGTACAAGAGCTTGCAGTCTAGAATTTAGTCTGCAGTTAGAAAATAACACGACAATTACAGGTCTTGTAATGTATTCCGACATACATTTTGCCGACCCAACCAAACACTTGTTTGTGCGCCCCTAGTTGCGAACACGCAACTCAAGAAGTGTTGTAAGATTTCTGTATCAACTCAAGGGCGCGTTCTTTCCCCAGAAAATGTTTACTGAATTACCAAAAACTTGCAGCGCCGAGAATACATTTTCAAATGAATGGAAAGAAGGGAGCCGAAATAGAATGAAGAAACTAAATGCGCGTCGTGTTTCCGTGTGTTGTAAGAGTGTGTAGCAGATAAGAGATCTCATCGAGATAATGTTGTTAAGTTTTTCCTCTTGCGTAATACATAAATAGATTATGGAGAGCTAGTTTGTAGCGTACGTCGTTGGTGAATCAGCAGTGGGAATGTGTTCCTAGTTGGCTCGGCGCCAGTACAAGTTTCTCACTGGAAGTACAGCACTGTGCAACAGCCAGTACAGCATACATATCTGTGTGCATAATTGTTACAAAGTGTTACATGGTTTTCATTAACGGCGAAGGGTAACGTTCATCTTAGATTTTATGAAATCTTACGTGTTGCATTGCCTTGCAGTAGTCAAAGTCGTAACAGTGAAGTACAGTATACGGGTTTGCCGTTCAACCTGACGTGCGAAATTTTGCACCTTTGCTTATGACGCCTTGTATTTTAAGTATGTGTCATACGTTTGTTGTTATCGGGCTATAAAATGATATGGTCGCCGCTTAGTCTCGTGCAGAGGACTGAAAGGCTGCGTGCCAGTCGAGGTCCTCGCTCTTAGAGGCGTAGAAGTATATGGCGAGTGAACAATAGTCGACCTTACACTCCTCGCAGTATGGCCGCAGACAAACCAAGCACTCTGACGTCTTGGTGACTGGATTATTTGTGTGTGACATTTCGCGCCGATGTGGCTCGCGTGTAGTCATCATGGCCGTGTTGTCACAAGAACATTACCACCTTCTCTGGTCAACTTTGTGAAAGAACAAGCGAAAGTTGTCTGCCGGCCGCAGTGTCGGTGTTTTGAAAGCGATGATAGTAACGGTCCAACCTATAACCAGCTTTTAACAAACTGGTATGCACGGGTTGTAACCGGATTGTTTGTCGGTGTTAAGAGGTGGGCTCATGGGCGTGATATATAGCGCGACTTCCGTCCTGCAGCGATTTACCAGAGGCTCGGTATATACGACACTGCGTCGTTATAACGGGAGTCTGTAAGCACCTGTGTATTACGCTCCTGCCCTGTCATCTCGCACTTCTCTACTGTATTTTACTTCATATATTGACTTATAGGCGTTACAGTAACTCAAGTGGCTGAGTAGTCTAGGTTTCTTTAGACAAGTGTATATCCCTGTTTAGGTCTGGTCACCTACAAGCCATTCTGGCTTTCAAAATGGCTGCGATGCAAATTAAACCTAGGCACAGACTAAATAGTAATACAGACGTGAAATGACGTGGTGGCTCAGAGGTTGTTGATGCCAGCCCCGTGTATGTTTGGCTCCTGCATGTTACTACAGGATTACTATTGACCTGGATACAGGCTAGCAGGGAAGCCATCTTACGCTGATTGGTGGTGTTTCCGCCATGTTGCTGGCCAGGGAAGCCATGTTGCTGGCGTGTGTGACTGAGCCATCCCTACCGAATGTTTCACTTCTGTATACCTAAATATTCTGTGACCTAGGTATACATATTTAATTCGTTATATATATATATATATATATATATTTATTTATTCATTATATATATGTACATACATATACATATATACACACACATACACACACAATGGTACGACACAAGCAGATTTGTTAACGTTATTTTATTTATATTTTGTGTAATATTCACCTCGTACTTCTTTCATCGATATTTCGTAGCGGTTATGATTATTTGTTTCGCGTCATTTGGCGTGTTTTGCTTTTATAACGGCTACTAAACCGTGCTGCCAAGATAAGTTCACTTGTCTCCAATTACGATAGTAGATGTCACAACAGTAATGTCAAACATATTTGAGTTAAATAACTTCAGTCGTACTCCGTGTCTTACTTTGCCTTTGTTTTAAATACTCAGTATAAAATGAGAAATTCAACAAGTAAGTTAAAGCAATAAAATTATTGTAACATGGACATGCCCTGAGGCTTGTAACCTGTGAAAACAGAATGCGACATGATATTTTATAGTATAGTGTAGGGCACGGCCGTAGAAAATCAGGTCTGGACATTCGCCTGGAAACTTGACCTCCTTGTTGTTTGGTTGTAGTTCACCAAGTTACCGAGAGTGCTGTACGTTTTTGGCGCTGCAATCAGGGCGGTCGGGTTCAAACTCCGCCCACTTCCCTCCCACTTTTTTCCAGTGTTAAAATTATAAAGATTAAAAATTTATCAATACGTATTTATTATTATTTATGAAATACTTTCTGGCGAACTCACATTCAGGTTAAAATGTAATAGTCACGAATTATTTCCACTGTAGCGTGTTGCCCCCTTTTTTTTTTTATCGGACGCTCTTCATAGGCAGGTGAACACAGTGCTGGAAGCCAAGTTAAAAATTAATCTACTCTCAATATTGACAAATTTTAATTATACATTTTTCGAATAGAAAAGTTTTTCCATATATCATCGTAAGACGTATTTCGATAGGAAGCACATAAAAAATAATTATACATATTTGCTCACACGTCTTTTGCGAGATATAAATTTACGCATTACATTTTAGGTCTAAAATGTTATAATTACTACTGTAGTAAGACATGCTATTTTTAGGCACAGGAAAATTTCGTGAATTCAGTGACCTACAAGTTAGAATCAAATATCCTATGTATGCTCAAGCCCCGGCCATTTGTCAACGAGCTGTTACTCACTGGAACAGACACTAAAGGAATATACGTATTGTGCCAGCGTGCCCTTGAAAACGCTGTAGTTTTTGCAACATGTATGATTGGGTGATACACGTCTGACACAACGTAACTATCTGCAGACTAACAACAGATATCAAATACTACAATAATGGGATTGTTATTGGCTCAGTCAAATAGGGTAACAGCTCCAAGTACAAGGTAAAGCCAGTCATGTTCTGGTGAGCTGAACGTGTGTTGAAACCCAGCAGTCAGTCAAGTTTACGCGCGATAAACCATCATCTCTATCTAACCATGATTTTAGCTAGTTATGTAACTAACGACATTTTCCATAGCTAACTTATTAGCCGAAACAGTATAATTTATTTTCTAGAAAAAAAATAGATGTCGCGGCAAAACCTTTTGTGACACGTGTTCTGGTTGAAGCTTAACAACCTAGTAGAAACGCGAGCATTGCCGTCAAAGTCAAATAGGCTACATACAACAACCAAGTGTTCTCAGTGTTGTCATGGCAACAACCCTGAGCGCTGAGGCAGGCACACAGAGGCAGATAGCTACAATATGAGGAGGAGGGTCGACCAGCTGTGTGCAGGTAGAAAAGGTTCCTTCCATCATAAAAAAGGGGGATGTGAAACGCCTACAGGCTGTCGAATCCTGACCTTTCTCAACGTAGGAATGTGGAGAATGAACACAACGAGGAATCAAATAAAAAATAAGACCAAGCCAGAGTTGGAGAAGCGAGTCAAAAAACGCCACACTTGCAGTAGAAGCCACATACAACCTCGACAACCGACAACAGCATTTAGTTGATATAATTCAAACTTGACTGTTTGCTGGGTTTCAATGCACGTTGAGCTTAACAGAAGATTACTGGCTTTCGCTTATATTTGGAGATGTTATTCTTAGGGACCCAGGTTTTTCTCGAATAGAATTTTGTCCCAGTTTGTTTCAGTCCTTACGTGCACATCTGCAATCCTGCGTCATAGTTATTGGCCGCGTGTATTTATGTAGATCCTTATCTCATTTAACTGAGCCAATTGCAATAACGTGCTTGTAACACCACACGTCTGTGATTTGCTGGTAGAATACCTAGGCTCGTGACAGTTAAAATATCCAATCACTGACCACGAAGCAGAACTACAGATGTGCACATAACGTACTGAAACAAAGTGGGGCAAAATTCGTTTCGCGAAAAACAGGATTTTTTTTTTTATCTGGCGAGCCCCCAGATCTCGCTACGCCAGCGTGTACCCCGTCTCGGTCTATGGGTACTCCGGCATGCATTAGTAACTAGTTATATCGCAAGGAGGGATTGAGTTGCGTCTCAAGGCTAAGCCTTATACGCCTTAGGTAACGTGCAGGTATTAGGAGGTAGCGGGCCTCATGAGCTGAGCAGGGTTGTCTGGAGGCATGGCTGCGATTGTGGCCATGCACTCACCCCCGAAGAGAGCAAGAGATAGATAAGGGCACAGAAAAACCAGTACAAATAGAGTAGGGTACTGGGAAAAGCTGTGCGACAGGGCGCGCAGGGAATAAACCACAATAATTCATGTTAGTACATGGAGAAAGTAGGATATTTAGTTAACAATTCCTTTCCGAATTTGATAAGAAAGATGTGTGTCGGGGAAATGTGACGTCTCATTGGCTGGCGGCCACAGCCAATGAGAAGAGGGCGCTGCTCAGAGCGAAAAACAAGGTTCCCTAGTTATCCTATTTAACTGAGCCTTAAGAATCCCACTGTTGTAATATTTGATATGTTAGTGGTCCGCAGATAGCTGCGTTGTGTCACACGTATATCACCCAATCATGTATGAAACAAGAAACTACAGCGTTTTGAAGGGTATGTTGGCACAATACATTTTCGCGATATACCGTCATCTCTAGTCATGGTATTTAATGTTCTGGGAAAAAATTAGTCAACATGGTGAGCACCGTGTCAAACTAACCTACCCATCAAATTTGTGATATCTGCTCTCGCTTAGGCTGAAAAATATAATTATCACTAAAATAGTAGAAAGAGGAGAGGATGGACGTAAGTTAGGCACCTGTGTGGACGTATTTTGCGTCAATCTGTGGTGACACTGTCATTTTATGACGTAATATTAAATATAAAGCTGTATTACAAACAAAAAGTGTTATGGACGTACGCCAGTGCAGCAAATGATGTCTCACAAAAAACCAGAGAATACACATAGACAAGTAAACAAACAAAAGTTCATTGTTTGTAACTGGCCAGCTTACTGTGAGACGCCATTTGCTGTAATGGCGTATGTCCAGAGCACGTTTTTAATTTGTAACTTGCCCTCGTTGCAGGAATTGTTCAAAAATATAAAGCTGTATTGTATACGCCTATACCTTTGTGAAGAGTCTGCGCCAATATTTTCATTTGTACCTGAAAAGCACCGCGGAAACACACACATTTTTCGCCATTAGAAACTTAAGAGGGGGGTTCACCGAAAATATTAAGTTTTTTTTGTAATTTTGTGTGTAGGTAAGAAATCATTCGTTTTGTAGACATACATCTGTGAATATTTCTCAGCAATGTGAAAAGTATTTTTAGCTTTAAAATTGTTTGCATAATGTCATGTTAAAGTCCACCTTTGCGTAACACGGTTTTATAGTAGAAAAAAAAGCTAACGGAGTTGGCGAAATAATTCACACTTAGTGCCACGGTCTACATCAAGCTATGTTTGAAACCTGAATTGAATATTTTTTTGTAGTTTTAACAAATATAACAATATTGGCATTTTAATTTCAAATTCAGTGGTTTTATGCTTAATCTTAACGTTCTTCACTGACAGTTATTTCATTTCGGTAAGTCGGATGGTTTGCTTTTCTACCATAAATCCGTTTTCCGAAAATTTGGGTTTTACGTGGCATTTTACAAAAACTGTGTACGCTTGAAAATGTTCATTACTGTAGAAATTAGTCACAATGAAGGTCTACAAGACATGCCATCTCGTACAAATATAACAATTATTTTAAAAAGAAGTTATTTGGCTAACTGCCGCCTTAAAGAAGATTTTTGAATGCTATTGCTAAGCATACTTGATACACGTGTGTAGAGTCTGTTGTGTAGTGAACTCGTGTCGACTGAAGCTCTTCACGCCTCTCAGAACCAAGGTTGGCAGCCATCTTACACTGTGACTACTGCCTAGTATTGCTCGGGTTACTAGTCCAACATATGTCGTGTACCATCAAAGGGAAAACTTGCAACACAACTATTTGATGAATATCGTACCATAGCGCTACTACTGGGCGGGGCAACATAACTTCCTTTTTTTTTTATAACACGGCAGTAAAACCCATGATATGAATCAGAAAGTTTCCATTTTAATTTGCATAATATAGTTACATATCTAAAGTTTCGTGTTAGGTAGTTTTGAAAATCAAATCAGGTAGGTGACGCTTTCCATTGTCCGTACACTGAGTAAGCCGATTTCTGGCGTTTATCATGGCACTTACCAGCGTAGCAGTGAGTATGTTGGCAGTTTCTGGCCGGATGTTGGTCTTCAGGTCGTGTAGGATCCTAGGACGAATGGCGTAAACGCGGGATTGCAAATAACCCCACAAAAAATCACACGGAGCCAAATCAGAGGAGCAGGCTGACCACTCCAAATCGCCCCTTATTGAGACGAGGAGCTCCGGAGCAACCATCGTTGTTCTTGAAGTGTGGGCCGTTCCCTCGTCTTGTTGCAATCAAACATCCCCTAAGTCCACTTCATCGAGCCGTCGGGAAAGTACGCCTTGGAGGCAAACACACGCTCCTCATTGTTCCAGCTCATGGTGATGACTTATCGCGGTGGGGAACACCTCTCCAATGAGATCATTCCCTCCCCGCTACGTCACATGCGGTCTGAATGGCGCACATTTCAAAAAAGGAAGTCATGTTGCCCCATCCTGTATAATGTCATAGATTTCGTAAATAAATATAAGAATAGTATAAATTGACACAAGCTGTAAGTTCCTGAGGAGTGTCCTGCAGATTCCAGATGATGCTGAAGTCACGGGATACTAAATATCGAATTGATCAGACAGTGGAAGTTGCTCACACCACTTCAACAACTATTAGAGAGCTAATGATCTTCAAACGTCTGAACAGATTTTCTTGAATTGTAACTAAAAATACTCTTGATCAAGTCACCTTTCAAACAAAAAAAAAAAAAAAACTACGCACATCTAAATAGATTTATCCTTTCAGGAGCTACGGTGCCACAAACATTCAGATGCACACGTTAAACTTGTAACACAACGGTTTTTGCGCCAGAGATTAAAAATTAACTGAACACGATTGCTTGTCAGTGTGGTGAGCCAGTCAACTAGTCGCCTCATAGTCTGAGAGTAATAAATACGTCATAGAGTGCAGTGTGTGTCAGATGTGAATACTGACGTTTTTGCTCTACTCTAGCTCATATTCTGAAAATGTTTTTTCGTTACTCAGAATATTACATTTCACATGTTTTATTATTTGAACTCAAGCACGCTTTCAATAACACAGCCGAATCTACACACACAGAAAATATTAATAACACTGGATTAATTAACTTGTAAGAACTGTTTATGTATAGTTTCGGTTTTTCATAATTTTGTGCTCTGCTGTGAAATTATGAATAAGTTAGAAGATACCGCTACGAAGCACGTGTAAATAACTGCGCAGCATAATCGAGTAGTGTTATTACTGAGGCTTACAAACTACTGTTTTAAACATCGCTCATGAATTGTGGGTGAAAGCTGCTGGGAACTTCATTAAGATGCCGTCGTCGTAATTGTTAATGAGACCCGCCATACTTGCTTGATATATTAGGACCCGTTATAAAATATTTAACAACAGTGCAATTATTAATACTAAACACACTCGTTCTGAGCTGAGATACGTGACCTTGTGTGCACGTTGTATAAATTATACGTGTGTTTCTCGTGTATCCAAGGTCACTGCCTTCCTTCACCATGTGTTTATGTTGTATTTTACTCTCATGTTAAAATATTCCACTCGATGTCCATTAACAACAATAATGAATGTAATATTTACATAGAGTGAACTGTATTGGAACAGCCTGTGACTGTTGGGAACTTGTTGAGGTCTTTGTACATTGAAGTTGGTCTGTGTTATATTAAGTTTATAATAAGTTCAGCCAGTTTTGTTTGGTTCTATTTTCCTAGGTATGCGTTTCAGCGTTAAAGGTATGGTTAACTTGGTTGTAGCAGGTTATTTGTTCCCAGTCAGAGGGCTGCTGATAGGAGCCTGCTTGATAAGTTTCTCACATCGCAGTAGTCACTTATTGGAAACACAAGGCGTGGAAAGGTCCCCCCCCCTCGACGCATTACCCGATTGTTATTTACATGTTTTATTAGTTCTGTTAATGCGTATCTGTCATTCAGAGAAAAATAATTTGTGATTCGTCTGTATAAAAAATATGTGTAATAATTTGGCATACTTATTTTCGCCTGAGAGGAATTCACGTCTTAAGAGAGAGTGGTAGATAAGTAAACGCTCGATTCCCATGAGTAAATACGGAGCACTTAAGAGGAAGGGAATGTCGTGAAAACATAGGTATATCTTGTTATAAATCCACGAGCATAATGAATAACAGAATGGACGACAATTGCAAGTGTACCTCAGCAGAGGCTTCAGCTACATTACTACGTGGGCAACTGGCTGGCCATACTCTGTCAGAGACGTAGTGTACATGACATACAGTGCATTATCACTCACGTGACATGGCGAGTATGTTCATAATAACTAGCGCTCAACTACCACAACTTTGTGTACAGGTTTCCACCGTATTGTATGCATCACTTAATTGCATAACCTGTAATCAGTAGTAACTTAATGAAGATAATCTGAAAAATACTTTCATCTTTGTTAATTAATATTACATCATCTTTATGTCGAATCCTGTTTCTTATTGTTCATATAGTTATTAAGTACAATATTATTTTTTCCCTTGGCGTCCAGTCGTTGCAGCTGCCGTCATCAGGTAGTCGGAGTCGCAGACCAGTTGGTCAACGTCGCAATCTCCTGGCGCGGCTCACACCCTGAAGCCAAGAAAATGCAGACAACTGCCGCGAAAGCCTGTGATCTATTTTAACGTAGGAAATAATTTGTAAACGTTTTGAACGCCATTGCAATTATGAACGCACGCCATGACCTACAGTATTAAGACAACAAATGCCGGAGGGCAATTCTTCCCGGGTGTTTAGCAACACTGTAGGTAAAATGTTCAACTGCTTGTAGGTTATCATCCTCAGCCGTCTTCAACACACGTATAGCGATTTTTTCATTCTTAACACTTTTGTTTTAATTCGTTATAAATAATACAAGCATCGCGGGAACATCCACTGAGTATTTATAAGATAACATTTTAACCCATTTGGTTACGCATTCATGTATGACTAGTGTTATCGTAATATGTTTCTTTGTATACTATAACTTACATAGAGATAGCTTCTTACAGCCAGTGAAGGAAGTAATAATTGCTGGTATATATTAATTAAACCACTCGTGCAATAAACGTACACAATTCCCTCCAATCAGTTCACTCACAGAGTATGTGATGTATTGTGCTGTGTTTGCTAGCCAAGTACAGATCCCGCCAAGAGTTTACCTTGCGTGCAGCACGCCCGTGATTGTGGACGCGGCTTTAAAAATGTTCCAACTGTGATCCAAACTGTGAAGTTGTCTTGGCATTGGCAGCACTGAATTATTAACTTCTACGATATACATAACGTTATGTTAGATCCTGAGTGTTTGAAATTAACGATGGTACGATAACTCTGAACTTAATTAAAGCTGTCGGAAAACAAATAGAAATGTTAATGGAGTAGTGGGCGAACAACTCGAAGGGTTGGTGTTGTAAACATTAATTCAAGGACTACGTACTAACGTTGTCAGGCGATAGAAGAGCAGCAGTCGATGCTTATCTCGTGTACGTATTTTAGATTGTGTTCTCCCCATGTCCTGACTTGGTATCAAATAAGTCACGTCTTATTATTCGTCTCCTCGTGCGAGGCTACAAACAAACGATTGCGGCGGTACACGGTTCATACATGTTATTAACAAATCTGTTAACAAAACACATTCAGCATTTGACATTTGAAACGTAGACATTCGTGTTTGCATTTACGGTCATTATAAGATTTAAACAGTCATGTGAATAAAAAAAAATACGTCATGGAATTATTGAAATAACGTATTATGTTAGCTAACTCTTGAAATTGCGCCATTTCTTTGCGGCAAAGGCAATTTCTTGTGTTTACCGCAAAGGAAATTTTTGTTTAAAATGAATAGCAGAGGTTACCAAAAATTGTACCGTTAAAATTATTTCATAAAAATCGTATGGGTTTTAGTAAGTTGTTTTTCTCATGGCAAGTTTTGTGTTGAAAAAACTTAGCATCACAAAATATCTTATTTTTGTACTTTACTTTGCTTTTACAGAAGTATTTCTTTACTGCATTCTAAACAGAAATTTTACTGTGTAACCCCATAGTCTATATTAACTAATGTTTGCACATCATGTAATTGTGTGTCATTCTGTTGCGAATATAACTTCACTGCCTACTATAGTATGTTGCTGGAAGGTTTCCTATAGGTGCTCCCATCTCCCTACTCTTCCACAACACATTCTCTTCGACAGTACAGTCAACACCTCGCGCCACAGTTAAAGTCGATAATCAATGTTACATTTAATTAATTCTCAGTTGACCGATATTACAGAAAAAATTTTCAAACGAAATTTAGTTTCTGAAGAAACGTTGTAGTAAAAATTTTTGTGAAAAAAATAATAAACCTGCACTTAATAAAGTATTAAACTGTCTTGCCTGGCAGTACAGTTAGTTATTTCACGTACAATACTTGTTCTTTGAACGCAAGATATTTACAATTAGTAATTAATTAAAATAGACTAATTACGTAGGAACTATGTGTAGGCAAGCGGACTTTGCGTGTTGTCGACATCTAGGTCATAGCTATGTGTGAAAATTATGTATTTTTGAGTCCATAGCAAGATAACGTGTTTCACCAGAGAGTTATAAATGCATGTTGGTAGAGAGCAGGAAGTACTTGTAACATGGCTTGCTGGCAATGAAGTTCTAGCAAGCAGTGTATTATATATAGTGTAGTGTAGTGTAGTGCGCCTAGCAACAGTTGACCCCGGGTGACTATATAGGAGTGTCTACCGTGGTATAGTCTCCTTGACCTTTCCTCCAAGGAACGCTGGGTAGTGTAGTGTAGTGTGGGTATGTTAATGAGCCACATTCCTCCAGCCTCTTCTTACAGGATGGCCCGGCCTGACCGCCCAGTTAGGGCCTAGTTCCGGTCAGGCAGGTGCGCCCCACGACAACGGCCCCACTTTCTCCCGAGGACAACACATACTGCAGCCATCTACACTACACTCTTCCCAGCACTCACGTAGCTTGTTATCACTTGGCTGCACGTATTTCAAACTGACCAGGTCTGCAAGTGAACATGTATTGAGGTTCTCTCAGAGCTCGACATCTCCCCTAGCTATATCTTAGTCGTGTGTGCCCTATCCTCTAACTAGCGGGCTGTCTTCTAGCCGACATCTAGCCTCTGTGAGATATTCAGTGCTGACCCTATCATTTTATAACGTCATATTAAACATCAATATACTCAGTATGTGCCATTACTTTTTCCACCATCAGTAAAAGCTTAGCTCGGGGTAGAGTATAGCCAAATTTCCTTCAAAAATGTATAACTTTTAGGCGGTAGCTAGTCGGATGATACAAGTTAGGTTTATTTGGTAGTTCTTGGGCCGCTCTATCACCCGCCTATTTATTGACGTTTACTCCCGGAACACCCTGTAGGCCCTATATTTGTGAGTGAGGACGGAGTATGTTAATTTCGTGTGCTGATAGCTCACAAACAACCATGTTGGAAATGTGTTTTTAATTTGTCCCTAAGTGAAAATTGAGGGTGTAATTCTACTCTGAAAATATACTTTCAAATCACATTTTAATTTAAATTTCAAAAACTACCAACATTTAATAATGAGACGTTGTCCATCATTGCTTCTAACCTCGAAACACTTCACTATAATCCACGTTCTACTAAAGAATATTAAATAGGTGCGGGAGATTAATAAATGAAAAGATCTTCTTGTCAAATATTGCTAGAGTCAGCCGTTTTCGAGAAAATTGTATGTAAAATCAATATATTTTTTGTAACGCCTGATACATATGCAGGCATTACGACTTCCTTGCAAGGCGCGTAACAGAACTAATAGGCGAGTTGCAATATTATTGTTGCGACGGATCATCTAAGATTTATAACACGAACAGTTTTAAAGTTGGCGATAGTGCTGTGAAGCTGTTGCACTGTGTCTGCAAGGAAAAATTAAAGCCACAAGCTTATGTAAATGATCACAAAGTATTAGAAAATCTTACACTCGGGTAACCTCTCTGGTAATTGAGAGTAATTCGCTTTAGTCGAATGAATTACGTTCTAACCACTGCACAAAAAAACTGATGCAAAAGAAATTTATTGGTGATAATGCAAAACGTGTCAGTTGGTATGTAGATAGTGAATAATTAATTGTCACTAGTAGCAGTTACATAGATGTAAGATTTTGTAAAACTTTGTGATCATTGGCTTAAACTTGTCATTTTTGTTTTAACAGTGCAGTTTCCTTGTACACAGAGTGCAAATACTTTACAACACTACGCACATACGTTTACACGAAACGTGCAATAGGCGTTACAAAAAATACATCATTTGATATAGGACAGCAGCGCGGCCGCAGCTTACTCATAGCAGATAATACTGTACTTGCTTTAATTGACACACGTCTTGATACACCAGGTAAGTAGTCCAGTCATCAAGTGTTTCTGCAGCTGTCCACGTGAAAAGCAGTCTTAATTAAGTTTGTCCCGGCCACTAACAACGACTGAGCCTGGGCCTTATTTATTGTCGCATCAATGTTGACGTTGTGGGGTAATTACAGACTTCTAAATGTAAGAGGGTAATCGAATGAAATACGCAGTTTACGTGGTATGAAGACTGATTTCCCCCGAGCGCAATCATTGGTGATGGTGCCCTCAATAACATACTTGGTTTTCAAAACCTTCACTTGAAGTTAAGTGTCATTAGGCAGTTTCAGCGGGATAATGTTTTGCAGAATTATAAACTTATTTGCTGATCCAGCCTTGAGGTTAGTGAGATGGTATATGTGGGATGACGCTGTCGAGGAACTTTAGTGGATCGTGGACTGCATCCAAATTTCCCTAATTTCATGTACCTTGCAGTTTTTTTTGTGTCATATATGCACATTTGCACAGTCTTTAAAAGTAATTTCTGCTCAGAGCCTCCTGAACAATAGATAGGAGCTACAAACAACTGCGTCACATAATGTCGAAATGATTCATGAAAACTACTTTCAAAAAAGAAATATTAATTTCCTGGGCACATAGAGGTTGTACCACACCGCGTCTAGATAGAGCTGTAGAAGTAAACTCTTGTATTATTTATTTCTCGCTGGTCGTACTTGCTTTTCGGATCGTCTACCTTGAAAGTTCACTAACTAAGTTTTCTATTTAATTAAGTTATCTAATAAAATAAAATAAAAACTTGCATTTCATTTTAAAGTACTTACGTAGGCGTTGTAGCTTCTTACGTATATTCTTCTTGATATTCAAATAAAAGTATATATAATTGTAGGATGTAATAGTTGACAGTTGAAGGGTGTTAAGGAAGCCCGGAAGTTATAGTAGCGGGGTCGTCAATAAGCACAACTGCCTTCAAGGTCGTACTATGAACGGTACGAGCTGTTAGCACGCTGTTGGTTGTGTTTACATTTGTCGCAGTAAGTGTGAAGGTTGGCAGCATTTAACGGTCGTGTACCGAGTCCTATGTCCTCCTAGACTATGCTTACAAAGTATCCTGTGGCATTATGGCACACCGCACGACGTATTCAAGTTTGTTCTTCGCCACTTAACACACACATCATAGAAGGTAACTTATTCCTATTAATTTTGTTATAAGACCTTGTAGTTCTGTTATTTCAGTTTCCCCCGCTCTTTCATTCCGACGCTTCACTATATTCACGTCATGTCACCCCTCAACTGCGCTAAAGACATTGATGTTAAGCGCTGACCAAAATCTCTCGCTCATTTTTATTGACGGCTGCCCGTAACAGTTAGAAAGTGGTGAATACTACGGAGTTTGTTACGTTATGTTTCCACAGAGCTATTGTGATACCGAAGTGTGATGACGTCAGAATATAAGAAGGTAACGAAACGTTATTGGTTGGTAAAACGTGATTCCTCATCATCATTGTTGTCTCATGCAAATAAAATATGTATTGTACGTGTTCAACAATTCGTAAAGAAACTAAATTATTATACTGTTGTTGACCACAGCAAAACCGTAGTTGTGAGTGTTTTGTAAATAAAATATTGCATGCTTTTGCTTACTGTTGTACAATAAACTGCAGTGGTTTTATATTGTAGTAGTGAAGACTTTTAATATAGGCCTAATATTTAACGTCACGTTTGTGATATTGCAATACACGACGTTAATGTTCCACGTGTGGATATGTAAGAAAGTAATCACGGTGTGTTAATGGTATTCCTGCGTGAACTAGGGCTGAAATATGTATCTCGTGCTCGTTTGATTACGTAACCTAGTGCCTGCTGTAAGGACGACCGTGGAGCGCTCGGCTCGTCAAATGCCGCATCGCCTCAACGAGCCAAGCGCTGAACTAACGTGCAAGATTCCCCCGATGTAGTTTTACTATGGGACTGTAAGTGGGACCACATACTGTCATGTATTGATGGGAAGTCTGTAGCAAAGTTCAGTGCACTATTGTATGCGAGTTTCACATACGTACATTATGTCAGTACTTTTTAAAGTACGGTAGTCTGACAGGACATATTTAGCTATGTTGGAGGACTTAAAAAGTGTTTTTAGTGAGCATGGTGTGTTAAGGGGCCCGCCTCGTTGCCATAAAATCACAGTTTGAAGAAAAAGTTTTACACCGAAACTAATACACGTGTGTTCACGCCGTTTCTCTACGAGAAGAACACACACTTCAGACGACTGGCCTTAAGTACTTTCAAGACAACACACGTATTAGAAATACCCTTTTAGGGCACGTCAAAATGGGTTAAAACGGGGTTTTCAGGCTGCTATAGTGGAAAATACATATATACTAGCCGAATACATGTGAAACCACTTAAGGGCAGTGCATTGGACTTTAGTAAAGTGATTTCGTAAATAAAACAATAGGGTCACCACTTAAAGTCCCATAGGAAATTTGTTTTTTCGCGAAGACTGCACGCCTTAAGCGTAGAGGTGACGCACCGTTGTATGGCCCATACGACGTCGCCCTTAGCACCATACCTCACTCACTGGTTGCGGAGATACGCTCACAGTTTTTTTATAGGTCAAATCATATTGATTTTATTTAAGTAAGCGTTAAGTTCTCAACGTCATCAAACTCGGACGTTTTTCCACGAAACAAATCTTATGATATACGTTGTAAATGTTCGCTCTCAGGCCGCCCGGCGCCGGTTAGTTTTGGTAAGAATTCCATTTTTGACAGTTCTAAAGCCTATCATTTCTGCAGAACAATACTGCGCAGTTTGAGACATCTGAGTGTGTATGTGCAGAAATCACTTGTGGCAGAGGAAAATACGAATTGTTTTATGGCAATAGCTGTACAAACTGTCAAAAAGTGGAACTCTAATAATTTGAAACAAACATAGAACATGTAAAGATGATTATGTAAAGTTTCACCCAAAAAGAAGATTAAAAATTGAACTTGTAACTGAATAGTAAACTAAATTTTAAGAAAGATCCCTAAAAATGCAGTTAATGTAATCCTTGTAGCTAGGGTATGTTCACCAGACAACTAGGTATTCGTCTCTAAACAGGGCGTTTGATTTTTATGTTATTATAGACTATTATTTATGTATAATAACATGCGTACATTATTAACATATTTTTTTTTTCTTCAGAGCGCCCAGAAATGTAAAAGTATTTTTTCCCTGACTTGAAAGCCTTTTAGTACACTGAGTCGCTTGTAGCATTGTTGCTCCACGCTCACCCTCACTTGTAAGCACCGACTAATTTTTTTTCATTTTCCCGGCATGAAAACAGCTGTTGTCGATCGTTCTAGGTAAGTTGGTTGAAATATTACTGAACAACATACACTTAGTTTTGTCATTTATAAATTATAAAGTCAGTATAGAAAAACGATTTCACAAAACAAGTATTTGTTTAACTCTTCTGCTCTATGTGAAATATTTTCAGAAGGCTGAAAAAAAAAAAACGTGTAGTCGAACTCGAACCTAATCATCGTCACAATGGTTCTGCTTGATTCCATGGGGTAGTTATTTCAATTTCAACATCCTTCGCTGGATTACGACTCTATGCTTAATGCAGTGGTTTTATTCCCAACTCCGTGGTTTGTTTCATTACCCTGTATAATAACTACAATATTGCTTGATTGTTACCATAACTGTCTCTAGTGCTTTTGTTATTGCAACCATGCCATCAACTGTCATTTACATAGCACTTTTTGTTTGCCGGGAGAATTAGGTCAATGTTGCATGTTTTTACAATGTCGCTGGTATTTACTCCAAAAATATTCAATTGTTGAATAACTGAACAGTCTTATGTATGTTTTGTTTGTTAAGTCTACATCCCATGCAATGACGAAATATATTTGAGAAAGTGTTTATATTCATATGAAAGAGCGTGAGTGGTTGTCGCGACGTAGACACGTGTTAGTCAAGCGGCCGTCAGACGTCGCTAGCTGGCCAAATTGCGTCCTTCGCTCTGCTGTCGTAGCTCTGTGGCAGAGTCTCTGACTTGTAAGCCGGAGGTTCTGGGTTCGCGCCCCCAGATCTCCACTGGAAATTTTCAGTACAACTGTGTTTCACATGTGTACTGGCAATTAACAGAGAGCTTCAAGTTAGTGTAGAATGAGCTAAGGTTGGGCGGAAATAAAAAAATCCGCTAGGTTGGCCTCCATACAGGAGGGCGTTCTTTCAGGCTCTCCTGTATGGAGGTCAGTCCAGGGGTTTCTCCTTGGGGGAAGCAGGAGTTTTGCATTGTATTTTGGTTGAGGAATTGTACTATTTATTTTTAACCCTTGAATATGTAAATTGCACGGTAGAGTACTGCAGTGTATAGCGAAAGCCAGGTGAACAGATGTTTGAATAGTCGATGCATCGATGCAGGGCCCGAGGCCACATGGCACGTCGTCGAGCGGCCCACTTGACCGCGAGTCACGTCTTGTGTGTCGTGCTCTAGCTGAGGTTAGTTCTACTACAGGTTAGGAAGATCAATGTTATAAGTTTGGCACAGGGAACATTTCTGCCACTTGAGCGCTGGTATCGCTAGTGCCAATTTTAAGTTACATTTCGTTGATAATTTAAAACGCGAAATCGGTTTCTTTTCACTTAAAAATTAAATTAAATATAAATTTACGACGGTTTCGTATGTTTCTTTTCTCTTAGCGATTGAAGCGAAACTAGTGGCAACTGTGCCAAGCTCTCCCATAAGAAAACTTATTTTATTTCTAACCAACATCCATTTAACTAAATTGTTTTCCGACTCAGTGTTAATGACCGCGGTGACCGAATGGTCAGACCCTTCGCCTCCGACCAAGGCGATCCGGTTTCGATACCGGGGTCAGTCCCCGGATTATCGCATGTGGGAATCGTGCCAGACGATGCCGTTGGTCGGCGGGTTTTCTCAGGGATATCCCGTTTCCCCCGCCCCTTTCATTCCGGCGCTGCTCCATATTCACCTCATGTCACCCTAGATGTTGAGCGCTGACCAGAATATTTCTCTCAGTGTTAATGAATCGATACGTGACGTGTATTTAGGGTCGCTGGTTCAATTACCGTCAGCGTTGTACGTCACGTATAATCAATATTATATGTAAAATTGCACAAGTTTTGGTACGTTTCCTACATCCAGTAACTGTTATTATCCATGTTCTCCTGGTTCCAGTTACACATTTTCTTCTGCCATCTTCAGTCATCAATTCTACTTATATGACATGTATTTGATAGTTTTGTTAGTAACGCCTTCTAGTATTGACACACTACAACTTCTCATCACATCCATCTCTAAGCTCGTCAGATTGTCGATGGACAATCAACAACTGAGTAATCAGTGAACCATTTCAGCGTGTGTATTTTGTTCTCAGAGTGAATATGTTGGTCTCCTTCTAGCATCGTCTCGTGAGGTCGTCGCTCTAATCAATTCCTCAACGAGTTTCCTCCAGGCCGCCCACTCCAAGTGGATGTCGTGATTCTCAACTGTTTATGTTCGTGCAGCTGCGTTCTTATCCCAGAGAGTTTCATCACGTGACATGTATGATGAACTGAGCCATAGGAAGCTGACTGTGTCCGGTGTTGCACAAGTTTAATTTACAAACGGTTTAGGTCGTCCGAGCAGTATCTGATCAACGTGGTCGTAACTGCCAGCTACCTTCCTCTGCGGTCTCGTTGGTTGGTAATAATGTTTCGTAATCCGTGGAATCGTTAAAATGACTTTACGTTCGGTGATACGTAAAAAGATATTAAATAATACTAAATGCCTTCCTGATGATGAAACAGCGTATTTCATTGCCTCTTCTAGGTGTTGACGTTCGTGTTAAGTCGGCCCATTTCACTATGAATACTGACTGACGTCATTACTGTGGCATTGTTACAATAAACATCAAACTAACCGATTTATACTTAACATTGAAACCTCATTTAACATAGTTGATCCCTAACATTGCCGTAAAATATTTTAATTAAAAAAATTATAAGTACTTAGATTTAAACATTAAAGTGCTTAACATTATTAAACTACTTCAAACAAGACACATGCTACTGCTTAGGATATTAAAACTGTAGTATTTTCTTATAACTTGCAAAAACGTATAACTAAAATCACCGCAACATATATTACCGCGTCAGAAAACTAGCAAAGAAAATTATTTAGTTATTTGTAATCACGATGCATTTCATATTTTTGTACTGTAGTTTGAACTTTAGCACTCAGCAGAACTTGCAAGTGCGTTTTATTGGGCCAATAGATGTTCGCTTTAAGAGTGTTGAAACGTTTACACTGGTTTTCAGTTATATGAAAGTTTTCATGTTAAAAAATAGTAAAGATGGCTGCAAAACGGACGAAAGAAAACTTTATGCAGTGCTCACTTTATCGTGAACGGCCTATAGAAATAAATGGCAACATCTCTAACAAGGGACGAGGTTATCGTGTTGTTTGTAAGGTTGTGCACGTGTGTAAGACCACGCAGTCCTGCGACCTCGAGGGTGTCTTGACTGCTGGGGTTCCCCGCCTGATACTTGCCTGACCTTGAGCTTGCAGCTTCAGTTCATTGACGTCAACGAGGTCCGTGTTTCATTCTACTGCGCCAAGTATGCTATTATCGTAGCTCGCAACTGCCAAATTACATGTCCGAGCGCACGTGTTGGCTAAATAACCTAAACGACTATACAAGTGGATCAGCATTACCCACTTAAAACATCAGTTTGAAACTGTAGGTTTCTCGAAGCCAATAATTGTTGTTCTGTAGTTTTCCCATGTATGCTTTTAAAAACGTGTAGATATCAATTGATGTTTTTAGCGTTAATTGATCTTCCACACACTGTTAAAGGGGTCTGGCCGGCGCGCGCCGGTAGTTGATGTGTGTGAGGGTTGGACCAATGAGACCGCTGATACGAGATGAGGCTTCGTCCTTGTTGACTACTTCTATCTGAGTCACAATAGTTCCACTAGCAGACGAGGGCTACACTGATGCGCGCGTCTAGTGTTGGAACTGTGGCCTTTTAATGGTACGACCTACAGCAATTTCCATCGCCATGTTTTCATTTTTATATTTGTAACAAAATGTGACTAAATTTTGCTTTAGTGAAAATGTTTTTCTCTCTCATTGTTTTTTCGGAAACATAAAAATTTTGGCTTTAACGAGACATTACGCAAAAACTATGTGAGATAAAAAATATATAAGATCAAACTTTAGTCACACTTTGTGTCTAAAGCAAGAAAAAAATGTTAAAAATATACAAATAAAAACATGGCGATGAAAATGGCGGTATATCGCGCACTTAAACACTCTACGTGACGTTGTTGGCTCCGAGCCTTAGTATCTTTGTGAACCCACAGTTGGCCTTATATCCTTGATTGAGAATGTTCTTCAGGCGCGCCGTACAGACTATCAGCCAACTGTACGTCAGATGAGTACAGTTGGATCCGCAGACTGATAATAACCCTTCATGTAGTTGTTCCAATGTGTGTAATATGTATGTTTTCCAAATAAACGTGTATTTGTCATCCGCTGTAACGAAGTTATGCAGACTGTGTAGGTGGACCTTTTAATGTATTTTAAATTGCTCACCTTCAAACAGCTCTGCAGATAATCTCTGTGGACAAGTTTGAGGCAATAACATACCGTTTTGGAAGATTGTCCTATTTGCGGAGCTGAATTAACCTATTAAAATTTAAATTGTCAGTTTTCAACTTAAGTTTTGATTTTAATAGTGTTCATTTGTGGAGGTCCGTCGTTCGTAAATACAGTGTTAAATAAACACGCGTTCTTTGTCATATAATGGGAACATTACACCGGTCCAAATAACATTTCGCTTATGGAATACAGTGATTTCTTCTATTGGTAGGAAGATAATATATAATAAGGTCATTAGTTATATGGGTAATATCATGTTTAAACATAATAAATTAGTTGTGAGAGTCAGAGGTCGTAGTAAGACTCTTGCTTTCAGAAGAACTGAGCATTGGCCGCGCGGCCAGATTACATGGTTTTGTTGGTAACTATATATTACACAGGTGAAGGAAACAATGGACTGGACTTTCACGACAAGTTCTCTGGCCTCGGTTCACAGGGACGAAGCCACTTTCAAAGGACCAAGGTTTCCACAGGGACCATCCTCGGTTGTACTAACTCTGCGAAGAGTTATGGCTCGGCTAATAGGACTTTTATCGCCGGTTAATATCTTACGCTACAAATCTGGAAGACGTTGAATATACGAGCACTTGCTGGCCGTTTAGGAGTGGCTTCACTTGCATAACATAGTTTAAGAAGAGAAGATGAAAGAGCAGGTACTTGACGTTATTTATTTAATACCATACCTGTTAATGATTAATTTGTAAGCAAGGATACTTGTAGGAATTGAGAAGGTGATGATGTGTGGTGGAACTAAGGCACGCACATATACTTCAGCGTGTGTAGTTTCTTGCCTGGCATAGAGGCTAGTATGACATGTGTTGAGTGTGGCTGGTCGCACTTTGTGTGTTTCTAGACCTTGACGTGCAACTACCTTAAGAGTTATTATCGCTAGTTTTTTTACGTCCGAGGCACGGAAACGGGGATGGCTGTAAGTTCAATATATCACGCCCGTCAAACACCTCATCGCCTCTAGACGTGAAGTATTCAACTAGTGCGCAGTGTTTTCATAGAAACCGTTTCTTAACGGGACTTCAAGCAAAGACCCTATTTTATTTGTGGAAAGTTTGAAGTATATGCACATTTCTACGGTTTGGTTTTTCGATATTTTCTCAGCAACAGTAACGTGAAAATTCGTTTTTAGCACTTTTGAAGAGCTTCGGAATCATGTTTTTAATTAGCGAACGGCAATTTTTAAAATCGTGGGACACAGTTTGAAGTGTGTCTTCTTTCGGATAAACTCATTGGAAACATTTGTAATAGTCATACAAGAAAAAATATTTTCCCTACCACACTACAGCACATCTCACGCGCCAGGTCTACCAATGCCTACTTCACGTCTCAAATGCGTTGTTATGTACAAGGAAACTATTACACAAGTACCAATATACGAAAACACTCATCTTACAAGGACGAAATGTCAGATAAATGAACGCTGAAAACATTAATTGCTTTTTACGCATTTTTCGAAGCCAATATGGATAAAATACTCAATAACAATCCTAGCTAATGGTGTTTGCCAACTTAATGAGTAATTATTTATCTAGAATAGAATTACTAATTCGTTAATCGTGATCTCTTGCGCCGCAGTTAAATGCACGAGGTTTCGGCGTCAGAGATTGTGCCTCAGAAGTTCGTAACACTGGAAACATCTATGTTTAAAACGTTGACTGAAACTATTATCTAGGATTGCTAATGTATAATTTTCGCAAATTGGCTTCAAGAAACCAACAGTTATAGATTAATGTTTTAGCGTTGAATTAAAACACCACAATTATAATAAAAAAAAAATTAATCCATTATAACTAAAAATGGCCTTTTCGACTGCCGTCCTTTAAAATGTACTAGCAGAACGTATGTGAAACTTGGCTACGTACTTTCCACCAATATAGTTATATGGTCACCGCAATTTTCATCACCATTGTATATTTGTACCAGATATTTTTTTTCTTATTTTAGACACAAAATGTAACTAATTTTTTTTATCTCTCATAGTTTTCGCGTAATGGCTTGTTAGTCATTTTTTGCATGTTTCCGTTTTAAGGACTACCTTAAAACCGAACTCAAAAAAATCACAGTGGATAAAGACATTGCAGGCTACAATATCGTGTTCATAAAAATAAAGAATACAAATTATTGAATTTTCAAAATTTACATTTTCATTTTCAGCATCTGTGATTTGCCGGTACAGTCCCAACACACATCAGAGTTAAAACATCCAGTTATTGACCTCGAAGCAGATGTGCACTAGGATACTAAAACAAACGCTCGGCTAGTTGTGGCGATGTAGCTTTTGATGCGCGTTGCAAGGTCGCCCTTATAGCTCCGTCACTTATAAGCTTCTAACGAAAACCGGTCAAGAAGATATGTGGATCCCACAGGATGGGGAGAGGTTGGTGGTTGACCACAGAGTATTGCAGCACTAGCTATATATGGCTCAGACATGTCAGAGTTGATGAACGACACACGTGTGTATGTTCTGGAGCCAGCGCCTCAGTCTCATACGAGCATGTTGGTGTGCCTCTACACACCCAGCACGTATGTATCATGTGTTGCTACTGCTACTGTCTCACACGTGACGAATGCTTCCTTCTGTATACCCAGCCCAGAATATACGTCGTCTGTACTGTACTAATATTTACCCACTTTTATTTATGTTCTTCACTTCTCTGGCCAACATGTACAACTTTAAATAAATCACTGAAGGTAATACAAGATCTTGAGCAACCTGCAACAAGAAGAGTTATCAAACATCAGCTCTTAACAACCGGCAGAGCCTTGTTACGGAGTTTTGCAGTGATTTCGAAAATATTTTTTTATTGCTACCTAATACTCATATCAAAATTTCGGTGCACAGTTTTGCCACTTATATGTTATAATTTGTAGCTGAATTTTTTTGTAGAATTATACTGAACGGTTTTTTAGATTTCATTACCCAAAGTACCACGTTTTTCGTCCACAGTATTGTGGATCGTGTGATTGCACATTGACTCAATTTTTTTCAAAACTTTTGGTTAGAAAATATTTGAGTTATTGGCACCAGTCTGAAAAAAAAACTCGGGAACAAGCCCTTAAAAGACTTATTCAACCAATATTGGGACATAAGTTGTAAAGTAGCCAGTGCCCTGTAATGCTGGCGTGCAAAGAGCCCGGAGCAAATAACGTCTTCGGGAGAGTACATCCCTGTCAATTCTAGTCTGTCGCCAAATATTAACGTGTAATTTGCACATACTGGTATTGTTAACTACGCCATGGGCGGGATTAGGGCAGGCACTTGCCACCCCAATATTTATGAGAGAGAGAAAAAATTGCACACTACTGTCATCTTTGCGTCAATTTTTTTCCTTGGAGGTTGTTTCGCTGTAGCAACATTCACAATAACTTGGCCGAAAACTACTTGAATAGCTCAAGTTTGCATCTTGAAATCCGAATTTTTTTTACTTTCTGGATTGGTGTCTCTTTATTACCCCTTCAATCAAAATGCCGAAGTCTCGCCTATGAACCAGACCTACGTATTTAAGGACATAACACGACTCGTATACGTATCAATGTGTTATCAATACATTCAGTGGGTCTGTGGCATAGAATGTAGAACGTTAGAGACAGTTAGTGTTGCATAAACTAATTCTCGTGTAAATGCTTGAATACATTTTCCTTGTAACAATTTAAGTATTTAATCTTACCTTGTTTACCCCCCCCCTTCCCAAATCGTGACGGACTATATTATACATTATACTGATGCATACCCAGCCAAATGTGATTTAACCCTTGACCTCCTTGTCTGAAGGAGCCTTCATGACCTTGCTTTTAACAACACTGACAAGGCAAAGAAAGTTCTCCTTTCTATATTCGCGTTAGTTGGACAATCTCCTTCCTATTGTACGAGACTTGCTGAGTAACTGCAAGGTCTATGTCTTCCAGAACATGACTGTCTGCCTGTACTGTGCCCGCTTGTGAGAAGTAACCTGCCAGAGTTAGTTCTCGTAGCTACACTGTGAAACAATACAAGGGTATATGCCCTTACTTGTATTACAGATTTACTTTCCCTTGCATGAATTGTATAAGTAACGCACATTGACGATACAATTCTGTTACTCGTCTGGGAAATTATTGTACTTAGCATTCAAAAGTTCAATAAAAATAGTCATATGTTAGGGTCGGTTACACCATTGAGTTTCAGGCATGATGTCAGGATCAATACGGAACTGAACCAGGGTCAACGGTATTTCCTGTTGCACTTGAACTACCTTCAATACGCACTTCATCATGAACCGTAGAGTCCGGTGGTCCAAGTCAGCTGATCTTGAATAGTAAGACAAGATGGCGACCGTGCGATGAAACACTTCAAACAGTTTAGAATTGTTTATGTGGTAACTAGGCTCTCATTGAAACATCTGTGCATATGGAATTACATTTGAAATTAGAAGAAATAATTCCAAAACCAATTTACAGTATTATTATGAATAGCGCAACTTTTAAATGAAATACGATAAGTAAAGTTTGGCGTTCTAAGATTCTGATGCATGGTTTAGTGGTTAGATTCCATCTGTCAACATGAATAAGTTCTTCGTAATGTGTTAGGTAACAATAAGAACCTTGTTCAAGTGCGTCTAAATTGTCAACATTTTAGTGTCCCTTATGTCTGTATGAATTTTACTTTTCTTTTCAGTGTAGTTTCGCCTGGTAACCAAAGGTGTCGGGTTGTAATCGAACGCATGCAGTCAGTTAATTACCTTCGTTCAATTTAAGCACGTAGGCGAACTTAATTCGATATCACTTTGCAAACATCTCATATTGGAATTTTACACTGCCCATACCAGCCGAGTGACTTCTCTGTAGGAAAATCTTCGAGGGTCACTTTTTATCCGCTGGAGACATACAATAAAGTATAGCGTGCAGGCGAAACGTGATTTGTCACGAATAATGTCGCCCTTATGAGCAGAACACGATATTGGCGTGCAGTGTTTTAATTTGTGATAAACAAGCAGTTAAGGCCACCGCCTAGCACGTGTCTCAGATGCTTTGTGATGTGCGGGAAATAAGTCTAATTTTTACGAAATCATTACACATGTGCCACTTTGCCAATGTACGAAAAGATATCACATTTCGGACAAATACGGAATGTCGTTGTCACCATGCTAATTAGAACACTTTCTAAGTCCTCTAACATAATTAAAAGCGACCTTTTCAGCCGTATTTCAAAACGTACTGCACAACGCTTGACATCCCATAGCTTGGATCTGCGAGAATCTTGCACGCTGTATTAGTTCAGCGCTTGGCTCGTTGAGGATATATGATATTTGAAGCGCGCTTCAAGGTCACCCTTATAACTTCGTCACTCCTGAGCCTCTAACACGCGGCTACCTTAAAATAAACCAGGAAGTAATTGCAGTAGCCGTGATATTTGCCGCTGTAATGAACTCGTTACATACTGCCTTCCCCCTCCAGTGACCACAATGGTCGACCAATACGGCGCTATTAACTCTAGTTTCCGGCAATCAACACGAGGGTCGCCTGCTGCATGAAGGGCCTTGAGCGAGTGACGCCTACTGGTTGATACCACCGCCGCTATAGTGCGTGCGTGTTAGTACTTCACGTGGCTACATTTATCATCTTACATACGTCCACTAGTAAACTTCGCTTAGTTACAAGGTGTTTTCATATACACATTTCTTCTTGGCGGGGCCGCGGTGGCCGAATGGTCAGACCATTCGCCTCCCACCAGGCGATCAGGCCCGGCGGGGTCGGTCCCCGGATTTTCGCATGTCGGACGATGTCGTTGATCGGTGGGTTTTCTCAGGGATATCCCGTTTCCCCCGCCCTTTCATTCCGGTACTGCTCCATACTCACCTCATGTCACCCCTCACCGCGATGTTAAGCGCTGACCAAAATCTCTCTCTTACTCTCTTCTTGGCGGTGCACAGTGTGTTTGTTCTTCAAGGCGTAGCCCCTGAAGAGTATCGTACTGAATATATTCAGTTATTTAAAAAAATGTGGTTTTGTCATTTGGTGGGGTCCGATGTTTATGTGTGTGTGTGGGTGTGTGCGTGTGTACGCGACAGCCCCTGTGCTGTGACTGTAGTGTGTGCAGACTGATCAACCGATGTTTACCTGCAGGAGCCTCGTGTAACTAGCTGGTAATAATAACTCATTCATGTACTCCATATTCAGTGTACACCTCATACATGCTCACCAAACACACACACGTCGAGTCTTCTACACGAGAAGTAAGTGGTAAGTGTAGAAGCTGTGGATCTATTACTGCTGTGCAATCTTCGTTGTTGCACGCATCACATGTTCATACTCATGCTTCAAACACCACAATAAACTCCGCACGCTCTTGTCTCAGTTGATGGCAACTGCACACAGACACTACTTACGTACATGTGTAATGTCCTACAGTTATGTGCGCCATTGATACCAGTAACCATTAGTTCCTGGGAGTTGTGAACGTTGTCCGCCTGCCAGGTTTACAACACACTACATTATTCGTTTGCCAAATTAAAACTTTAAGATTAGAGTCGGTTCTAAAAAACTGTGTAGGCTATCGTGTTCACTCCAAATTTAAGTTCTTATTTATTTGAACACAAACATTCATATTCGCCTTCTACCTTGGCAAGAATGCAGGTTTGGCCTGCTACCTTGGTCAGAATGCAGGTTTGGCCTGCTACCTTGGCCAGAATGCAGGTTTGGCCTGCAACCTTGGCCAGAATGCAGGTTTGGCCTGCAACCTTGGTCAGAATGCATGTTTGGCCTGCAACTTGGCCAGAATGCAGGTTTGGCCTGCTACCTTGGCCAGAATGCAGGTTTGTCCTGCTACCTTGGCCAGAATGCAGGTTTGGCCTGCTACATTGGCCAGAATGCAGGTTTGTCCTGCTACCTTGGCCAGAATGCAGGTTTGGCCTGCTACCTTGGCCAGAATGCAGGATTGGCCTGCTACCTTGGTCAGAATGCAGGTTTGTCCTGCTACCTTGGTCAGAATGCAGGTTTGGCCTGCAACCTTGGCCAGAATGCAGGTTTGTAGTAACTCTGTGCTCTAAACCACCGCGCCGCGCCAAGTTCAAGGTCGTATTGAACGAAAACTGTGCTTCCTGCTCACTTGCGACAAGATGATCTATTGTATTACGCATGTCATGATACTCAATAAATACTCTTCAAATATGCCAATGTCGTGACAGTACGAAAGTTGTATGCAAATGTAAGGGCGCTCTCCTTGTTATTTTTACTAAGGCGAAAGTCACTAACTAGTATTTGCCATAGAACTGGAAGATCTCGACGATATTAAACTACGTTTAAGGCTATGTTTCTCACTTTACGATATTTTGAGGTAAAGAATTTTAAATTCAAATTTCAAAGGTTTATTTATTGC